>JAAKBH010000008.1:2485000-2762741 GCA_019776075.1 Amaranthus palmeri
AAAAAAAAAAATGAATTTCAACATGTATATGAAGTGGTTATTTATTTTTAAACAGTTTGAGCATACCCAAAAAGTCGTTTCACGATGAGACGGAAATTAGTGTTATTAGAATAACTTGATCGAATCAAATTTTTTTGGAGTTAATAGTAATCCTTTAAATGAGACAATGTTATTTAATTGACCGCTTTTATTATATAAATATCACAAGAACATGTAATGATCAAAGGGTATCTCAAAAAAAAAATGTAATGATCAAAGGGAAACATAGTTACTTGATTTCTACACTTCATAGAAAATCATACTTTTTGGAATTTTTAAAAGGGAAAATTACTTTAAAAACTCCCAACTATTCGCGGTTTAAATATAAAACTCTCAACTATTGATTATTATTCAAAAATCCCAACTATAGGCCTATCTTAAATATAAAGCACCGATATATTTTATAACATGTTTTAACCGATTACCTTTTGTTGAAATGAGAGGGTACCTGAAAGGTCGTGTAAGGTCAAAGGAAGTGAGGTGATTAAAAAGTACAATTTGGTCCCACTACTTCTCAACTAAAACCAATTTATCCGGTTTTAAGTCATCTTGGACTTTAAATATAAAATAGGCCTAAAGTTGGGAGCTTTAAATAATAATCAATTGTTAGGAGTTTTATATTTAAATCGCGAATAGTTGGGAGTTTTTAATGTAACTTTCCCTTTTTAAAATCAATCAACATAAATTACTTTTAAGGAAAAATTGTCGAGAATAACTCGTACTTTTAACGTTTTCCTGTGAATAACCCGTGTTTTTGATTATTCATAAATAATCCGAACTTTGAACTCAGTTTGCTCACAGTACCCCCTCCTCATTTTTGACCGGTTGTAGCAAGTAACACCTACGAAATGACTTGTTTCCCTTTTACTTGAGCTGCAGCTTGCTGCCATAATTCATCATCTTCAACATCTCAGATTCCTCCATTGTTAAACCCTAAGATTAGAGAGAGAAAATTCAAACTTTCCACTCACTTTTTTTTTTTTAAAAAAAATGAAGTCTCATTTTTCTTCAACATATAGTTGAGGTTCTAATTTTAATAAGAGTGTGAAATGTGAGCATGGATTTGTTGAAGAAAATGAGAATCCATTTTTGCAAAAAAAAAAAGAAAAAAAAAGTTAATGGAAAGTTTGAATTTTCTCTCTCTAAGCTTAGGGTTATAATGGAGGAATATGAGATGTTGAAGATGATGAATTATGGCAGCAAGCAGCAGCTCAAGTAAAGGGGAAACAAGTCATTTCGTAGGTGTTACTTGCTACAACCGGTCAAAAATGAGGAGGGGGTGCTGTGAGCAAACTGAGTTCAAAGTTCGGATTATTTATGAATAATCAAAAGTACGGGTTATTCACAGGAAAACGTTAAAAGTACGGATTATTCCCGACAATTTTTCCTACTTTTAATGGAATACATTTAGTGATATACTCCCTCCTATTCTCCATAAGTGTTCTATTTACTTTTTGGGCACTGTTCATCTCTTACTCTTAGTTTGTGTTTTATTATTAATCTATAAGTTAAAATATAGTCAAGTAGGATCTTGTTTGATTCGTCTCAATGCAAGAATTATTTATATTAACTTTCCATAATTTTTAATCATGCACAATTAGATATATTAAGGATTGAATAAGTGCATTGGATAGAGTGCATAAAGTAAATGGGACACTTGTGGTGAATAGGAGGGAGTATTTAATTTAAATATTACTATTTAATTTTTCAATTGGTGTATACAGTGAATTTAGCAACATTTATTAGACTCTTTAGCAGTATAATACAAAATCATATTAAAACTTTTCACGCTATAGGATACAGTGACATTTCACATAAATGTCACTATAGACTATAGTAACAATTACATATACTAAAAAAGGTCAACTAAAGCGTCGATAAATCACTTTATAGTGGAGCTTGAAATTTAAACCAACAATAATTATTTCCCAAAAAAATATAAATTAGTGGTATTTTTTTAAGAAAAAATTACCTAGAATAATTCAATTTATTCGTATTTTTTCTACATAATCCCACATATTGATTAATTATTAATAATCCCAATTTTGAGGGGTATTTTCCTAGAGTAAATCCGGTGGCCGGATGACTTGCTAAAGCAAGTTCTATTTAAAGAAAAAGATAAATTAAAATAAAAATGTCGATAAAAGTAATAAAAATGTTCAAAAAAATTTTGACATTTTTTTATGATATAGATTTTTTTTATATAAATTTTCAAAATTTTTCTTGAATTTTCAATCTACTTTTTAGTGAATTACTAAATCTAATGTCGCGAAAGTTAAATTTGTAGTAATAACTCTTATGATTCTTTTAAAAACGAAAAATTACCTACAATGATCCAATTTTTTTGATGATTTTTCTAAAATAATCTCACATGTTGATTAACCATGAATAATACCCACTTTAGGGATATTTTCTTAGAATAAACCTGATAACTGGATTACTTAGCTTGCTATAGCAAATTTTATTTTTTTTAGAAAAAGATTGATTAAAATAAAATGTCTAAAAAATGTACGAAAAATGTTGAAAGATTTCATATTAATTTGGAATTTTTTATGTAAATTTTCATAATGTTTCTTTAATTTTAGATCAATTTTCAGTTTACTTTTTTTATAAATTGTCTACTATAGTAGATTCTCGGTTACCTGAGTTTATTTTAGAAAACACCCCTAAAATTGAGATTATTCATAATTATTAATAAGGAGGATTATTATTGGAAAATCATGAAAATGTTTTATTATTTTGGGTACTTTTTCGTTTAAAAAATCATACTTAATTTAATGTATAAGTAATTAAAATAATGTATAAAATTACCTAAAATGTTAGCAAAATATGATGAATCTGATGAAGTATTAATTTAAACATATGATATTCTTTTTCACTGCAAGTTGAGATCACAACATTATCTCTTTTTATTTCTAATTTCATAAATCAACCTCACTATCCTTTGTGATTCTCTAATTTATTACTTCATTTGTTCTTATATGATATTCTCATTTAATATATTAGAGACAATTGAACCTTTTGTTTATTCTAAAGAAACTTTTGATTTACATCATATTTTTAGAACATAGTCAGCCTCACTCATCTTAATTTCAATTTTTTAACGTTTATAATTCACACATATTTTTCACTAATTTTATTTTGACATTTTTATAATGCTTTAATCTCTACATACTGTCCACTAACTTTATTTTTAATGTTTTTTAATCTTTATGGTATACGTATTCTTTTACAAATTATATTCTACTCCCTCTGGTCCAGTTTAGATGTCCCATTTGACTTTTGGCACTATTCACTCATTACTCTAAATTTGTATTTTACTCTTAATCTATAAGTTAAAACATAGTCATGTGGGATCTTGTTTGATTCGTCTCAATACAAGGATTATTAATATCAATTTTTTATAATTTTTGATTAAGAATAATTAGAGATATTAAGAGTTAAAATGTTGCCTCGATATGTGTAAAAAGTCAAATGGGACATTTAAACTGGAACGCAGGGAGTATAATTTTTAATGTTTATAATCTCTATTTTTCTCTAAAATTCTTATGAACATTCTTTGCGGAAACATTAAATAAAAACAAAGGTGTACAATTATGCCGTACCATAAAGACATTTTAGACTAGATATATTTTTACTTTGAATGGGAAATTAAATGAAAAGGAGTTGATTCAAAAAAATTGAATCGCTACACAAATCTAGGAAGATGATAAAATTCCGAGGCTTTTCCCTAAATATAGTTTTCTTAAAAAATATTTCCCACTTTACATTGGTTTCTAAAATAATTCCCACAATACAGTCCACGTAGGACGTTCATGGAAAGATTTTTTTTTCCTTTTTTTTAAAGCAAACCGCTACTTAAAAAAGCGGTTAACTCTTAAAATTAAATCAAACCGTCAGTTCATGAAGCGTTTTTACCATTCCATGACATTTAGGAAAAAAAAAAAAATAACACAAGAACCGCTACATGAAGTAGCGGTTTTCTTAAACTATGATTCCAGTTTCATTCCCCTTTCTTCCTCCCTCACTCCATTTTATCATGCAGTTTACTTAAAAAAAAAAAAAAATTCAACTCTTATTCACAACATCAATCACTCAATTAAATTAATAACATTGCAATTATCTCTTTGATTACTTGTTCATTCTCATCATCAATCAAAGGTATCAATCTAACCCTAATTTTTTTCAAATTTGCAAATTTGATTTTTTTTGTTCATGATTGTTCTTATTTTAGCTTATACTAGTTTGGTTGGTTGTTAAATTATCTTAATTTTATGTATTAAGTGTGCATTTTACTCAATTTAGTTAAATTATATGATCTTTTTGTATGCATATCAAGTGTTTGGTGAAATGTTTCAATGAAAATTTCACCAATTTTTTTGGTTGCTTTAATATGCTTCAATTAGCAAAAAAAAACAAAAATGTTTAAACTGAAAAATAATTTTTGCATTCTGAAGGTACACCCTGTTGCTTGCCATGATTCCATGAGAAAGGGGTTCATTTTTTGAACAAATTATCTAAATAAAGAGGAGTAATTGGGTGTTGCAGTATTTGATAATATAAAAGATAGACTTGAAAACAATGCCAAAAAAGTTATATTCCACCGACTTTCTAGCTGAATTCATGATGTAGGCAAACCGCTACTTGAAGTAGCGGTTTGTTTGTTCCAAATTTTTTAAAAAATTCTTGAACTAGGAAATCGCTACATGAAAGAGCGTCTTTGTGCATAATGCAAACCGCTTTTCCATGTAGCGGTTTTATTAAAAAAAATTTTAAAAAAAACCCCAGCTGCTGACGTGGACGGTATATAGAGAATTATTTTACCTTTTGGCGTATACAGGGAATTATTTTCCCAAATAACTTCATTTTGGGAAAAGATTCTAAAATTCCTAACCTTTAAGGATTCAAATATCAACAACAGTTATTTATTTCCTTTTATTTATTTAAAAAATAAATAAAATCCCTTTTAGTATTCTCGAAGTTAAGAAAGGTCCACCACCCTGAATTTTGACTGCAAAAGTACCTCAGCAAAATTGTCAGGCATTTTGTCCTCGTTTTTTACTTTCTATTGCTTGCTTGGATACTAATCATATTTTCCTTTTACTTTTTCATTTACTACAATTCATTTTAAAAAATAATACTCTCTCAAATCATTTTATATGTCTTATTTGGATTTTTACGATTATTAAGGATGGTATGAGGTTTATTAAAAAAGTGGTAGTTGGGTATTTTAATTAATTAAATTAATTGTAAAGGTGGTAGGTGGGTATTGAGAATAGGAAAAGTAGGGGTATTTAGGTAAATAAAAGATAGACAAAAATGGAAATGAGACAATTGATATGAATTTCCCAAATAAGAAAATGAGACAACTAAAAAGATTCGGAGGGAGTAATTAAAATAATTTTGTCGAATTGCATCAAAGAGGAATTAATGTTTTTTTTTTAAAAAAATGGTAATAATGAAAAGAAAAAATGAATTATGCGGATGAAACTAAAAGAGAGTTAAAATGTGTCAATGAGATCAAAAAAGTGGTGGGCCATAAGTGGGATGAACCAACATTTAATTAGTCTCTCTCTAGGGTAGAGCTTCTCTCTCTAGGGTTTGAGTTTTTCTAGCCCATTGCTAGCGGTCCGTCTCCTTTTGGAGTGTTTTCCGGTGTATTTCCGGCCGTTTTCTATCTTTCTTGTCCCGTTAATCTCTCTCTCTTATTATTGTTCTCTCTCTCTCTTCTTTCTGTTCTCTCTCCCTCTTCTGATCTGTTTTCTTTTACTGTGGGAAACTTATCATTATGGTTTCTCCTATTAAAAATAATAATATGGTAGGGTTACCCATATACCCTAATATTGATGTTATCGGTTTTTATGAGAATGACCCAGATCCCGGTACTGTTCCATTGAAAAAGACTCCTACTGTCTTGGAAGAAGGGGTTTCTGATTTTAAGGATGACCAGGAGGATATTTGTGATTGGATCGAGGACGGTACGGAGGAGGAGGAAGATCGATTGTCTCTTTGTCTTGTTGGCAAATTGTGGTCTGATAGATCTCTGAATTCTAACGCCTTCATAGCCACGATCAAAAATGTATGGGTTCTTCAAAAGGGCGTCGACATCAATGTAATTGGTAAGAATCTCTTTCAATTTCAGTTTTACCATTGGAGGGATAAGGAGAAGGTCTTGAGTGGCCAACCATGGCATTTTGATAGAATTGCTTTATTGTTGACGGATATGGACACGGCTCAAAAACCCTCTGACTTACAATTTTACTCTCTTCCTTTGTGGGTTAGAATTTACAATGTGCCTTTTAGAGGGCGATACAATGAGAATAATGCTAGGGTTCTTGGTGCGAAAGTGGGAGACTTTATAGCTTTGGATAAAACGGAGAACTTGGGGCTTGATAAATCTCTTCGCTTACGTGTTAATATTGATGTTAGGAGACCCTTAAAAAAGCATGTGAATTTGAAGCTTCGTGGTGGTGATATTTGTACTTGTCCCGTGAAATATGAGAAACTCCCTTTAATTTGTTTTTATTGTGGTAAACTTGGACATGGTACAAATGAGTGCAAGGATGTGTTTGGGGAGAATTCTCCAGTTAAACAATATGGGCCGTGGCTTAAAGCGTCCCCATGGAGACCCGTGAAGGTGGAAAATGAGACAGAAAATGGCGACAAACCGAAATCTTGTGGAAAGCGCCTTTTCTTCACAAAGAAGTTACTGGAAAAGGAGGAAGTTACGGCTCATAATCCTAATTCTAATATTCATACAGTGACTTCCCTCTTACACAAAGTTGATATAGGTAATGATGATGTGGGGCCTACTATGACAATTTGTGGGAATGAAAAACCCAATGCTGAAAAGGAATTGCTAGCCGACAAAGGGGAGGGGGACCCACGTGAAATATGTACTATAAATGTTGAAGAAGGCAGTGAATGTGTTGGGACTACAGGACAAAATGTTTGTGGGGCCGTGGAGGAGTGCAATTTTGATCAGGCAGTAGAGCGTGTTGCAGGTTCTTTAATAGAAGCTCCCAGTCAGTCAGCTGCTACTAAGAAGCGTGTGCAAAAATGGAAAAAACTAGCTCGTGATAAACCATCGAACAACTCTTCTTCTTCTTTGAGTTTGCCTGTTGGAGGGAAGAGGACACAAAAAGAATTACCTTATGATGAACCCATGGAGGATGTTGAAGAGAGGGGTAATTTTAAGAAGCGGGTTGTTCCTATGGAGATTGAAGGTGGTCATGTCGTTAATTCTGATGAAGTGGCGAGCCCCACAAAATGGGCTCTCGGTTGTCAATGAAAGCATCCATCTTTTGGAATTGTCGGGGTTTAGGGAGCCCCTCGGCAATTCACGCGCTCTATTCCTTGGTGCGCAAATACTCCCCGGGTATCTTGTTTCTTAGTGAGACGAAAAGCAATGCTACTGAAGTTAGGAGAATTAAGAATAAGCTACATTTTGAACATCATGTTTGTGTTGAAGCTGAAGGGCGTGCAGGTGGGCTAGCTTTGTTTTGGGACGATGATATTGACATTCGGGTCTCTAGCATGGATTTACATCACATTGATTGTAAAGTCCACGGTGAGGATGGCTTGATCTGGAGGTTGACAGGTATTTACGGGTGGCCCGAAAGTAACCAGAAGACTCTTACTTGGGATCTCATTTGTGAATTAGGGCGGAGTAATTCGGGTCCTTGGCTTCTTGGAGGAGATTTTAATGAAGTTCTTAGGGAAACGGAAAAGCGTGGAGGCATGGCATGCGACTTTAATAGTATATGTGCTTTTAGGAGTTGCCTTGCTACGTGTGGGCTTGATGAATTGGAAGGTTCGGGTTATGCTTTTACGTGGAGGAATAACAGGACCACGGGTTTTATAGAGGAAAAGCTTGACAGGTTTGTTGCTAATGAGGAGTGGAGGACCGCTTTCCCTATGGCTTCTTCGGAGAATATAACGTGGGACGGTTCCGATCACATTCCTATTATGGTTCTTTATAGAGGTTTTGAGGAGATAGAGGATCGAGAAGCGGTGGAAGCTCCTAGACCTTTCCGTTTCGAAGCTCGGTGGTTACAACATGATGATTTTGATCCTTGTATGCGTAATTTCTGGGCTTCTTCTCGTTCGAGATACAGGGGGCAATGGTCTAGTATTGTGGAGGAATGTGGTGTGAGTTTAAAAAAGTGGGACAAAGATGTTTACCGTGTGTCCATGAATAGGTTGTCCTGGCTTATGAAGAGATTGAAGAAGGTTCGAAAGATGACTCCTACTCCAGCTATTATCGAGGAATACAGAAATGTGGAAAGGGAGTTGCGATTACTGAGACAACAACAGGAGACTGCTGCTTGGCAACGATGCAGGCCTTTTGTTCTTCGTGATGGGGATAAAAATACTTCTTTTTTTCACATGAAGGCATCAAACAGACGAAGGAGAAATCGTCTTAAGGGTCTTGAAGATACGAATGGTGTGCTACAGAAGAGTAAGGAAGGTATGAGATCAGTTGTTTTTGATTACTTTTCTTATATTTATGATACTTCGAGGCCTGAGATTACTGTTGATGATGTGGATTTTATTGAGAATAAGGTGTCTTCTGATATGGCTAATATGTTGATTCGGCCCTATTGTCGTGAGGACATCGAAGCAGCTCTTGCTGAGATGCATCCTTGCAAATCGCCAGGGCCGGATGGGCTTCCTGCTCTGTTTTATAAGAAGTACTGGGACCTGGTTGGTGATGATATTTGTGATGTTGTGCTGGATTTTTTGAATAATGGTCATTTGCCTGCTGATTTGAATTATACTCATGTGGCTCTTATTCCGAAAGTTAAGAATCCGACGAAAATGAAGGATCTTAGACCGATTAGCCTTTGCAATGTGTCTTATAAGCTTATCTCAAAAGCAATGGCTAATAGATTGAAGCTTATTCTTCCTGAGATTATTGATGAGAACCAAAGCGCCTTTGTTCCGGGGCGGCTTATTACTGATAATATTCTGTTGTCTTCTGAAGTGTTCCATTATATGCATCACAACCATGCGAAAAAGCGGGGCTATATGGCACTTAAGCTCGATATGAGCAAAGCTTATGATAGGTTGGAATGGGACTACTTAGCTTGTGTTATGATAAAGATGGGCTTTCCTGCTGTGTGGATTGATAGAGTCATGAAATGTGTTACATCTGTTCGTTATTCTTTTCTGGTGAATGGTGAAGTTTCTGAGATTTTGACCCCTAAAAGAGGGATTCGCCAGGGCGACCCTATTTCTCCTTACCTGTTTCTTCTGTGTGCTGAGGGCCTTGGTAGTCTGATTAAGAAGGCTCATGTTGATGATCTTATTCATGGTGTTGCCATCTCTCGTAATGCTCCTATGATTTCTCATTTATTTTTCGCAGATGACAGTATTGTCTTCTCTAGGGCTAATGTGAGAGAGGCGGAGGTGATTTTGGATATCTTGAAGAAATATGAGGCTTTGTCTGGGCAGATGGTCAATCTCGACAAATGTGAAGTGTCTTTTAGTGGGAGTCTTACTTCTGATGTTCGAAACCGTGTCAGTTCAGCTTTGGGTTTCAAGGAGGTGCTTAGTCATGATAAATATCTGGGTCTGCCTACCTTATTCAACCGATCCAAGAAAATTTCGTTTACGGGTATTAAAGATCGCATCTGGAAGAAGTTGAAGGGATGGAAGGAGAAAATTTTATCAAAAGCAGGGAAGGAGGTTTTAATCAAGGCTGTGGCTCAATCAATCCCTACTTATGCTATGAGCTGCTTCAAGCTACCTTCGTCCTTCTGTGATGATGTGGAGCGGATTATCCGCAATTTCTGGTGGGGGACTTCTAATTCGGAGAGAGGTATCCCTTGGAAAGCGTGGAAGGATTTATGTCGTCCGAAATCTGAGGGCGGATTGGGTTTCAGAGATTTGGCGCTTTTTAATATGTCCCTCTTAGCCAAGCAGCTGTGGCGTCTTCACTGTTGCCCTAATACTCTTCTTGCAAGGTCTTTGAAAGCGCGTTACTTCCCCACTTCTACAATTTGGAATGCGAAGGTGGGTCAGTGCGCTAGTTATGCTTGGAGAAGCATTTGGAGCTCCCGCCCTACATTAGAGCTCGGTGTGCGTTGGAAGGTTAGCGATGGAAAATCTATTAATCTGTGGAAAGATGCGTGGCTCGGCGGTTCAGGTACGGGTAGGCTTATTACCCCTGTTCGTATTTTAGATGAGAACTCGACTGTTGATGCTCTTTTGGATCCCGATACTCATACTTGGCGAAGGGACCTGCTCTCTGAAGTGCTGTTTCCTGTTGACATTGAGAGGGTTTTGCAAGTTCCGATTTCTGTGGATGATAGTCCTGATGAGCGGGTGTGGATAGGTGGTATTAATGGTTCTTTTAGTGTCCGTGACACTTATAATTTGGCTCTTAGACAGCAAACTAATGGCTCAAGCTCAACTGGTAGCGACCCGATATGGAACCAACTGTGGAATCTCCGTATACTGCCCAAAGCCAAGGTTTTCTTGTGGAGGGCGTTATGGGACATCCTCCCTCATAACTCCAATCTTAGGAGAAAGGGTATCGATCTTGACAGTAAATGTGCTCGGTGTGGGCAGCTGGAATCGAACACCCACGTTCTCAGAGACTGTGAGTGGGCGAAGCAAGTATGGAGCAATTTGATTCCTTCTAATACTGCTGTTTCGAATGATGTGAATTTCAGGGAATGGTTTAGTATGCTATTACAGCAACGAAACCAGCAAGATGCGGAGCTGTGTGGTATTTTGGCTTGGCAAATTTGGGGAGCCCGTAACGATCTCGTGTTTGAAAAAGTGACTGTCAGTCCGGAGCTGTGTTTTAAAAAATCTGCTGATATATTGGAGGACTATAGGAAAGCAAATGTTGGTGTTCGTTTGGAGCGTGCTTCTCGTCACAATGTGAGATGGTCCCCCCTGAATGCTGATGCTATCAAAATTAACGTGGACGCAGCTGTTAATCTCCACGATGATAAGTTTGGAATGGGAATGGTAGCTCGAAATTCTGCTGGAGAGGTTATGGTTGCTGCCTCGAAGACCAAATGGCCGTTTATTTCGGTTGAAAGGTCGGAGCTCGAAGCGATTCAATGGGCAATGGAGTTCATCAAAGAATATCAATGGCGGGATGTTATTATTGAAGGAGACTCTCAGAATGTGATTAAAGCTCTTCAAAGATCCCTGACTCGCAACTTTCATCTCCAAGTGATAGTTGATAATATTCTTGCTGACTCGGCGGGTCTTGCTAGTGTCTCTTTCAGTTTTTGTCTTAGAGAAGCCAATAATGTGGCTCATAGATTAGCTAGGTGGGCTTCGTCTAGCTTTTGTTCGAGTGTATGGCTTAATGGCGATCCTCCATGGATTGCGGATGTTGTTTTTTCCGATTTGAGTAATTAATCTAAGCCTCACTTTGATCTTCAAAAAAAAAAAAAAAAAAAATTATAAAAATTTGATATTAATAATCCTTGTATTGAGACAAATCAAACAAGATCCCACATGATTATATTTTAACTTATAGATTAAGAGTAAAATACAAATTAAAAGTGATGAGTGAATAGTGCAAAAAAAATGACATTTAAACTGAATAGAAAATAGTATTAAAAGACGAGAGTTTTAATACTATGAAAATGACATACTCTTGACGGTCATATAATTCTAATAAAACTAAACTGATTATTTTATTTTTATAAAAGGAAATAAAAAATCAAGCATTAATTACATAGGAATGCATAACTTAGTCATATAAATCATAATCCTATAATTAGTAATACAGAAATAAATTATTTGGGTTACATATAGTCACTCCTATTCACTAAAATAAGAAATTTACGTTTTTAAGCTATATAAAATATTTGTTCAATGCTTAATATTTCTTAATACATAACGAATATTATAAAAAGAGGATATTAATAATCTTTGCTTGAGATTAATTAAGCAGGATTTTTCTTGACTATGTTTAAATTAATAGCTAAAGAATAAAATACAAATTAAGAGTAACAAGTGAAATAATAATTAAAAAACAAATATTAGGAGGGAGTATAATGATCTATGCTCCAAATAAAATGATACTCCCTCCTATTCATTGATTTTGAGACATTTTTCTTTTGCACCATAAATTAGGAGGGTGGGGAAAACACTTACACAATGGGTGGAAAATTTACTTTTTCCGTAAAGGATAGTGGTATTGTATTATTGTGTTATTGTTATAAGGGTAAAAGGATTAAAAATAATGATAAAAATAGAAATGAGACATAATCAATGAATTAACCCAATAAGAAAATGTTTAAAATCAATGAATAGGAGGAAGTACAAATTAAGAAAATATAAAAATCTTATTCTCATATCATTTCATTAAGAGAGGTTTTACACAATGTTTCCTTTGTTTTCATATTTTTTTTTAAATAAAAGTTACGAATTTTAATGTTAAACTTTGACTATGATTTCTCATTAATCTATATTATAAAATATATTGATTTCAAATGAGATTCGTCTTAATAAATATTTTTTTCAAATATCAACATTTTAAATTTTTTAGAAACTCGCTATTAACATTATTTGGCTTTTAAATTTGAATAATGATCTACGAAATAAATAATTGAAAAATTATTCCCTCTGTTTCCAAATGTTCTTCTCATCTACTTTTGGCACATTTTTCAAATACACATCATAAAAAGTTATAAAAAATATATAATCAAAAGTATAAATTAAGACAAGTATAACGAAATCTCACATGTATATATTTTATCATCTATATACTTCCTCCGTTTTTTTTACTTGCACCATTTCTACTTTTTACACTATTCATCATTTGATAGTGTTTTGCATTGTGCGACTATTAAACGATAAAAAAACCTAGTCATGTGGGATCTTGTTTTATTTGTCTCGTCGAATACTTTCATAATATCAAATTTTTATAATTTTTAGTTGAGTATAATTCTAGATATAAGCAACCCGACAAACGCATTGGACTGCGTAAAAGTATGTTGGGGTGCAAGTAAAAAAAAAACAGAGGAAGTATGTTTTAAACATCTTAACCAACTTTCTCTCTCCAAAATAGAATATTATAAACGAGAAGAACATTGGAAAACAAAACGAGTACTAGCTAAGTTTATTTGTGAACCAATAGAAAACAATAAAATTAATTAGTGCCTTTAAAAGCAAGATAGGTACAAATACAATTACAAATTACAAAGTTTCAAAACACAAAAACAAAAAATAAAAATAAAAATCATCACTTTTATCACTTCAAGAGAAAGGAGAGGAGTAGACACTCACATTCAATGCTTTACCAAACTCACCACTCTTTTTTTTCTTCCTTCCAACCATTTTTCCTTTCCTCTTTCTTCTTCCTCCACTAAATTTTCTTCATTCTTCCATTTTCTACCCCTTTTTCCCCCTAAAAGTAGTTTTTATTTTTTCAAAAATTATTTTGTGGGTAAAAAAGGAAATGGAATGCTTAGGAAAATCAGGTTTTGGGTTGAAAAAACACCATGAAAATATGGAAGATTTTTCTACCATTTTTAGTCCAATTTCTCAGAACATTAATGGTGGTTCTTCCATTATTACCCCTGTTTCTGGGGATGATTTTTTTGTAGACCAACTTTTAAACTTAAATAATGAAGAAGATGAAGAAAATGAACCTAAAATTGATTTTCTTGTTAAACAACAACAATTTCAAGATAATATTCAGGAAAATATAATTTCTTCCTTTTCATCTTCTCCTTTAGACTCTGTTCTCTCTGTCCCGGTAATTTCCCTCTCTAATTTTACCATTTTTAATTATTATTATTATTATTATTATTATTATTATTTGATTTTTTTAATGGTGGTTGTAAATAGGAAGAAGAAGCACAACTTGAATGGTTATCAGAGTTTGTAGAAGAATCATTTTCACAATTTTCAAACCCATACCCACCCGGGTTTGTCAAGCCCAAGCCCAATAAAGAGGTTTCAAACGGGCTGTCTTTGTTCTTCACTCCACCAAGCCATAGCAAGTCAAGGAGGAGTAAACGGGCCAGAACGGGGGGTCGGGTTTGGTCTAATTCAGTTTCAGACCCGTCTTCAACTTCCCCTTCAAGCCCGGAACTTGGCCCGTTTAAGAAGCACAAGAAGAAAGAAAACGGCTCAGTTTCTAACGGGCTGCAGAGAAGGTGTAGTCACTGTGGGGTCCACAAGACTCCACAGTGGCGAGCGGGTCCTATGGGAGCCAAAACGCTTTGTAATGCATGTGGAGTGAGGTTTAAGTCGGGCCGACTTTTGCCCGAGTATCGGCCCGCTTGTAGCCCGACTTTCTCTAGTGAGCTTCACTCTAATAGCCACCGCAAAGTGTTGGAAATGAGGAAGAAAAAAGAGATGGTAACGGGTCAACCCGAACCCGGAAGTATGTCTCATCCGGTTTCAAGTTTTGGATAGTATAATAACTAGGGTGAAAATGTTTTGCAGTAATTACTAGTAGTAATTAATATATATTACTGGTAATTAAATAGTGTTTGGTCGGTTTAAATTTTTAATTTTAAATTATAGTCTTAGTTTTAATTAGGATTAGGGGAAAATGGAGTGTTAAGATGAACCGGATATATATAATAATAATAATATAATGTCCGGTTTTTATAGGGGAGTCGGCTTAATTAAAAGGTAATTAGGTATAATTAGTGTAATAGTGTAATAATAATGTAAATTTAGTAGCGGTTTAATTTAAATTATGAAGGAGTAGGAAATACTTCATTTTATTAGTCAAAGAATTGTAGTGGACTAGAAATAACTTTGATGTTGTTTTGAAGTTCATGAAGATTGTATCTTCCATCATGGGAGTATAATTTTGCCAAACAAATTTCAAATTCATCCTCTTTTTATTTTATTTTATCTCATATTTGTTTGATGATGTAATTGGATGATACTATTCATTTGCCATCGGTAGTCTGTGATTAATTTACAATCTATAAGTTAAACCATATTCACGTGGAATTTTATTTGATGTATTAAGAATTAAATTAAGGAAAAATTGTCCAGATTAATCCAACCTATTTTCAATTCTTTGCTAATAATCCCATCTATCAAAAGTTAAAAAATAATCCAACCTTTGCATTGTGTTTGTTGTGAATGGACCCTAATAATGCAAAACCGGTATAACCGGTCATATTTATCAATTCCTTCTCATTTCTCTCTCCACCCATTCCACTTTCAAATCAGAAACTTTAAACCCATCATCTCCTCTTCAAAGCTTTTTCTCCTCTTCAATGGAGTCTTCAAGAATTGCAAGAAATATACTAAATTCTTTCCTCTTTCAATTCTAAATCTATACTTTTCTTCACCATTCATTTTCGTTCGACAATTGCTACAAATTTGTCCAGATTTCGCGTCTTCTCGCAGGTTTTTTTTTGCCCTAATTTTCGAAAATTTCAAGTTATTTCATCCGAAAATTTAATTTAATTTTAGTCTTTGATTTTCAATTTCATACCTAATTATCTTCTTAAATTTAACAGGTTCTCACATCTACTTTGTCAATGGTTAGTAAAATTTTGAATTTTCTCATTTTTTATGATTTCTTGTATGAAATTTTTGAAATTTTATTTGTTTAAATTTCAATTTTAATGCTTAGATGTATGTATGAATTTTGTTTGTATGAAATTCAACACAAGCATCTACCTGAGTGTACCAAAGAATGTGTAGTTACTCGAGTTAAATTTGTTGGGCAATGTAATTATTTTTGCTATATATTTTGTAAGCCATTTGTAATTGGCAAACTTATCTCATCATTTCGTAAGCCATTTTGTAATTGGCAAACTAATCTAATTATTTTGTATTTAGAAAATTAGATAACTAACGCTTATAGCCTTAATCCTTCTTGGATGATATTTTGTAAGCCACAATGTTTATGGGATATGTATGTAAAGAACTATTAATGCAATGAAGAAGTTCATGTTTCGAAAATAATAGCAATTTTACTTTGCCTCTTGAAGGTTTCATTGGCAGCAAACTGAAAGCAAATGTTGGATTATTAATAAAAATTTCAAAAGTTGGGATTATTGGTAGGTAATGAGCAATAGGTTGGATTATTGTAAACAAAACAAAAGATGAGAATAACCTGATATAGCAGGTCATTTTCTGAAGGGTCCAATGACAACAAATTAAAAGCAAAGGTTGGATTATTTATAAAAATTTCAAAAGGTGGGATTATTTGTAGGGAATGGAAAATAGGTTGGATTAATCCCAACAATTTTTCTTTAAATTAAAGCATTGAATTATGCGAAAAGTCAAATGTTGCAAACGTTATGTAATGGAGGAAGTATTCAATTTTCCTTAGTTTGTTCTTTAAAATTTTCGAATTTCGAATTTTGAATAAGAAAAGTTATCGTGAATTATACAACTTTTTTGTTTATGTTATTACAACAATATCAATTATTGATTAACCATGAATAATACTAAGTTGGGACTTATGAGTATATTTACCTAGAATAATATCAAACTTTAGTTTATTAATTAATTTGTCAATTTTTTTGTCTTACAATCACTTGAGTTTGATTTTTTTACAAGTTTGGAATTTTTTAGGAAAACACCCTTTTAATTTCCTACAATAATACCAATTATTGATTAACCATGAATAATACCAAGTTAGGACTTATACCAACTTTAGTTTATTAACTAATTTGTTCTACCTGGTAAGCACCAGGTATAACGAAATTCACAAACTAGCTATTCTTGTTTGCAATTCTACCAAATAGCACTCAACTCATGCAAATTCATCTGCCGTAGCTATATTAGCCTAAAAACGTTATATTTACCGTCAAATGGTGAATTTACATAATTGCCCTTGTTTTATTTGTTAAATAGTGGTCTTCTTCCTTCTTGGTGCTAGGGGTGAAACTTATTCGGATTAAAACCGCAAATCGAACCAGACCAAACCGAATAACAAATATGGTTTGGTGTTTTTTTAATTTGGTTTGGATTAGGTTTGAAAATTCAAAAACCGAAATATTAAGGTTTGGATTAGGTTTGAGATTTTCAAAAACCGCAAACCGAATTTCTAGACCGCAAACCGCAATTTTTAAAAATTACATATATGCTATAGCCCACTAAATCTATTATTAGCCCAGGCCCAAATTAATAGATTTTAAAATCTAAACCCTAATACTCCCATGACTCCCAGCCGTCCCATAAAACCCTACTCCCAGCCGTCCCATACTCCCATTACATATATGCAGGCCACTAAATGCATTTCCCACTTTCCCTTTCTTTTTCATTTCATTTCTATTCTCTCTCTCTCTCTCTCTCCCTCTCTCTAGAAGAACTTCAAAACCCTAAGCCCTAAGGCTCTCCGCCAGTCTGCCGTGAGTGCCGTCCCAACTTCACTCAGCGTCGTCGACTTAATAGCCTCACCTATGCTCAGCCGTCCCAACTTCATTTCTATTGTTTAATGATCGAATGTGCTAATATATAGTTTCGTTTATGTTCATTTATTTTTGTTCATTTATAGTTTAATTTTTTGATCGAGTGTTTAGATCTTATTTTTGCTCATTTTTTGTTCGTTTCTGTTCATTTTTTGATCGAGTGTTAATCTTATTTTTGTTCATTTTTTGTTCGTTTATG
The DNA here is from genome assembly GCA_019776075.1 of Amaranthus palmeri. Lineage (NCBI taxonomy): Eukaryota > Viridiplantae > Streptophyta > Magnoliopsida > Caryophyllales > Amaranthaceae > Amaranthus > Amaranthus palmeri. The sequence continues at coordinate 2,502,614 of JAAKBH010000008.1, forward strand.
TTCATTTTTTGATCGAGTGTTTAGATCTTATTTTGTAAGACTTTACTTAATATTTTGTAAGACTTTATTTAATATTTTATAATACATTATCTCTATTATTATTAATTGTATGTTTCTCTATTGTCTTAAACCTTCATTAATTATTCGGCCAAAAAATAACAATTCGGCCTATTTCGGTCTGGCGGTTCGGTGCGGTCTACAATAAAAAATTGCGGTTCGATTTGGTTCGGTCTAGAAAATAATTTGGTTTGGTGTTGGTCTGAAAATATGAAGACCGAATAAAATATGGTTCGATTTGGTTTCGATGAAAGTCCAAACCGTAGTCCGAACTTTCACCCCTACTTGGTGCTCTCTTTTCCTTTGAATGCTCCATTGATGCAACGATTCAAGCTTCTTCACAAAATGTCTTCCACATCTATTCACGAAAGCATGGTATATTAGGGAGAAGCTACCTATATAAGTTCAAGATTTGGCCGTCTTAACGAAATCAAGGGGCATACTTATGATTTCAAAGAACTTATGAATAGATATGGACACAAGGCCTTTAACGTGTCAAGGATGTAAGATTAATGAATCATTTCGTGTGTACTACTCCTTCAATTTGTTGGATATATCTGCTTGATTCAATCCGTAGGGACATTAGGGGATATGATTAATTGTAAAGATGCGTGGTACTAGGTGTCAATTCAATTCGTAGGAACATTGGCATTGATGCATGAAATGGGTTGGAGATAATGGATCGCAAAAGAAGAAAAGGATTATACACTCTAAATGGGGAAGGATTGTTGGAATTTAGAGTGTATAGTGGTTATCGGAAAGGTTAATTAATTATATTAGATAATTAAATTTAAATTAAATTAATTAACAATATCTCAAAGTGTGTTTTTTAAAAAGGAAGAAAAAATGGGACAGAACAGAGTGCGCACCCCGCGAAGTTTTACGCGGCATGCGGAGTCTGTCAAGAAGCAAGTCCGCACCCCGCAGAGGCTGTCAAAACATTTTGCGCACCCCGCGTAGAATTACGCACCCCGCGCAAATCTGTTCTTAGTGCGGGTTCGTCTTGTTTCTTGCTCTGTTTTGTTTTGTTGGTTATTATATAACTTTCAACAGTTATTATAATTATTATAACCACGTTCTTGGGATATATGGGTTGAGTGAACACTACAACATAATTTGCTTTTAGTGGGATATATTTAGTGACATTTAATTTAAATGTCGCTATTTTAAATTTCTTATAGTGTATATAGAGGATTTAGTGGCATTTGTTAGACCCTTTAGCAGCATATTAGAAAGTCACACTAAAGCTTTTAGCGACATAGGATGTAGTGACATTTCTCACAAATGTCACTATAAACTATAGTGACAATTACATATGCCACTAAAGACTAAATTAAGTGTCGCTAAATCACTTTGTGGTGGAACTAAAAGTAAAAATCAATAATTATTACACTAAAAATATGAATCAGTGACATTCACTAAATACAATGTTGCTAAAGGCTAAATTTGTTGTAGTGGAAAAGCAACTTTGATTCATGAATCGGTCTCGGATATCACGGAACAACCTAGTGTTTCATGGAGCAACACCTTACTTCATGAACCGGTATGAGCTATTCTATAAATATAGAAGGCTTGTGTGTTATTTGACACATGGAATTTCTGATTCTTTTCTTCTCTAGCATTTTACATCGAGGACTTAAAATTCTCGTCTGTAATTTTATTGTCTTCTTCCACTTTAGTTTCTCTTGCATCATTCTAATTTCCGTGTGCTCGGAAGTTAGTGTAATTCTTTGTATCTCAAGACATATTTTCGGTTTATTCCCAAGCACCATAGTAGGGAGGAAATGATGTTTTAGGAAAGAGCATCTTGCCTAGAATTTATATCAAGATCCAACAAAATCTTCTTGTTATTTTGTTCGATATATGGTGATTTCCGATGATATAATCTACATTTGGTGTATGTTAAGCAAAGGTTTGAACTTGTCATATGTAATTTGATTTTCTACTACAAACTTGTAACTTTATTTTATTGTTTATTTATAAAATTAAAGTTACATTTCTAACACATTAAAATTGGATGCTACCATGTGAAATTTCCTTTTTTATATTGTAAATTTAGAAGATAGCATCACATAGTAAAACAATATTTGTAAGTTGTGTTATGATATTTACAGCCCTTAGGGTTGTACATAAAAATTAACAAAAATTTTTTATCATTAATAATTTTAAAATTTCAAGAGAATCTAGTATAGAAATTGAATTATAACTAATATTTTACAACAAGATTCAACTTTTCGAGAAATAATAAATGATAAAATAATAAAGTATAATTAAATGTTTATGTTTTCAAAGCAAAAACAATAATAAATTATATAATTTTAAAAAAAGATTCTTTCTTATATACAGCCCTTAGGGCTGTATATATCATTTCCCTTGTAAGTTATATGCTTGTGAAATGTAAGTTGGCTAAGAGACATTGTACTAATATTATATTTTATTTTAGTAAAAATGTAAGAAACTATCTATTTAAATATTTGTTTTAAAATATCTATTATAAAAACATGTTTTGTGAAAAATTAAATTTGTTAAAAACCATGTTATTGATTGCTTTTCTTTACGAAAGCATACGAATTTACATTTCTCATGAACATGATTGTTTAATTTAACGTAATTATTTGTACTTTTTTGTTCTTTCTCCAACGCTTTTTCATTTGCCAAATTCAGATTTCAACTCTAAAATTCATCCTTTTGTCTCAACTTCTCCTTTTTTTTCACAATTTTTTATTTCACAAATTAAACAGTATTCCCTTCCTCTCTTAAAACTCGCTCAATTTGAAAAAAAAAACTCACAAAAAAAAAAATAAAAAGGAACATATTCAAAAATGGTGTATAATTATAAAAGTAGTACTCCCTTCGTTTCAGTTTACTTGTCCCATTTCCTTATTTGGCATTATCAAGCTACTTGTCCCATTTCCTTTTTTGGCTATCCTTTTTTTACGTAAATACCTTCACTTTTTCAATTCCCAATTATACTCCATTACCACCTTTACAATTAATTTAATCAGTTAAAATACTCAACTACCACATTTTTAATTGACCCCACTCAACCCTTAAAATCCGTAAAAAGTCAAATGAGACGAGTCAACTGAAACGGAGGGAGTATAATTTAAAGGGTGTCACGCTCTCACTCACGGTTTGTCCAAAAATGGTGGGTAAAAGGCAAGAACATGATGATTGATGAGGAAAGGAGTGAAGAATGGTAAAAGAGGGGACACGAGAAAAATGTGGTGTGTGGTTGTGGGGAATGCATAATATAATTCTTTTACCGTCATATTAATTGCTTATGGGTTGACACTTCCTAAATCATTTTACATATTACTCTTGCTTATAGTTTTAGTAGGGTAAAACAAATATTCCCTCTATCTCTTTTATTTTGTATTTATTGTATAATAAATAAAATAATGGATATATAAGTCTGTTTATTAGAAATGTGTAATGGGTCGGGGGCCTATTTGAGGTCCTTATCCAACCCTTGATTTCAAGGGTTTAAAAAGGGCCGGTTGAGAACGGGTTATAAACGGGCTTTAGTGATGCGGGTTGAAAAAGGGTTATAATGAGATTCATGAAGGGTTGTAATTGCTAATGAATTAATGATTGTTGAAGAAGAGATAGGAATGCAAAATTATAAATGTATTTCATTACATACTGTGCCATGAATCATGATATTATCATCATTCATTTTGCATATAGATTATTTGCATATGTAGAAGTATCAGTATATTTTTTTTGAGAGAAAGAAGAATTAACGTATTGATAACAAAAGAAATATATTAATAACACGTGTTCCTTTTAGCAAGGCCTGACCTGTTTTCATCAAAGCTCAACCCGACCCTTATTCGACCCATTGTACAGGTCTAATTATTATTACTATTTCTTTTTTGAATAATTGTGCTTTTTGAACAATTAAGATATTTTAATGAGTCTATTAATTATAGTAAAAAAATATAATCATTATTTTATGTATTTTATATATTTGATCTAAGAAAAATCATTAGTTGTTAGTAGACACATATAGAAATATTAGTCGTTTTGTAAGTTCAGTTATATTATTCTGTAAATTTATTTACACTAACATCATAAATACAATTTGGAGGGAAATTTTCCATGAGAAATTGGCACCTAGTAAGTTTATAATTTTGATGATGTAAGGGTGTTAATATTTATACATATATATAAAAATATAGCTAATGGATATTAAATGACATCATCTTAAGGTTTTGGGGGAAATATTTTTTAGAATGTGACATTTTATTAAGTTGTCTGTTAAAAATATAAATTTTTTTACTTTAGTAATTATTATAGATAGATTGAACAATAGTTTGTAGTGATATGACTATTGCGTTTTCAAAGTTCATGATAATAAAGATGTTAAAAAGTGTCTTTAAATGTTATAAGAAATTGGCCATTATGTTTAGTGTTAATCATATATGTAAAGGAGAAAAGATAGGGATCTTTACGTCACATTTTTGTTCAAGCCTAGAGCTCTATGTGCAAGTGAACCAAATGACGTTGTCTACAATAATTTGCTATTACTTCTTTGTAGAGGTGTTCATTCAGGTTATCGGATTGATTTCGGGTTAAGTGTTTCGGGTTGGTTCAAAATCGGGTTTTGCGTTCACATTTGTTTTACATATTTGTAGTGTAACACCCCAGCCCAACGGACCACCGGTGACTACTCGTAGAGACTGTAGACTAGCCCCACAGACCAACACAAGCCTTTCCAGCGCACTTTGGCCTTACTCGTGCGCACCCGGAATACTTCCCAGGAGGTCACCCATCCTAAGATTGCTCCCCACCAAGTACGCTTAACTGTGGAGTTCTTAGCAAATGGGCTCCCTAGAAAAGAAGATGCACCTTGTTGATATGAGTAGTCTATCAATCTCTTTTCAAGCTAAATCTGGGGTATCACATGTAGATCCATTTTAAAGTCAGGTCATATCGGGTTTGGATATAAAATCGGGTGCCTATTAGGTCATCATGTCTGTTTTGAACATCTCAACTTCTTTGAGTACGCATCTCTAGATGAATTTGAGAGAGTAAATTAGTGGCTAAAATTGTTCTTTTTTGTTGAAGAACATAGCTAACATTGAAATGCTAGATAGATCAAATAGGATAGTAAAACGGTACAAAATATTATATTTTATTTTACGTGTTTATCTTATAAAAAGAAATTATTTTTTCGAAGGGTTCGTTTTGAATAAAAATGTATATCGGTAACTTAGAAAACAATTGCATCAAATCTTATACTTCATCTGGTTTTTAATAGTGGCTACATTTCCGTTTTTTACGTTATCCAATGCATGATTTTAATCTTTAATATCTCTAATTTCTTAAGATAAAAATTCTAAAAAGTTAATATTAAGAAAATACACATTAAGACGAATCAAACAAGATCCCATTTGACTATAATTTACATTATACATAGAGAACTATATATCAAATAAGATCAATTGGTGAACAGTAGTTGCTACTGTAACAACTAATAAAATTCGAAGGAAGTATGTAACAAATTGAGTTTCTCAAAGATTTGAACCCATACTTTCAATTTCTCTATAAGTGAAATTGTGAATAGATATTTTGTATGAGGCATGCCACTAAAGTTTCATAATAATTAAGTGAAAAGTGACTATCATGTAACGTGGAGAAGAAATATATAAGGTACTTGTATTCTCAAATGATTTTATTAATGTTAGAATTTTTGATAGCAGATACAAAACACTTTAAGGGAGAAATAAAAAACATTACAATAATAATAATTTGTTGGAATTACACTCAAATTAAGAGGAGCATTCTATAAAGTATATCATAAAAGGAAAAAAGTAGTCACATACGACAATCATCTCATAACAACCCTATTATTAATGAATTACAGTCAACTTGTCAGAGGTTGATTTATCACACCCCCAAAACCAACAATTACCTTTAGCACCACTGCTACCTCCACCTCCCCAACCCCATCCTGACCCACCACCACCTCCACCGCCACCACCTCCTCCCTTTCCCCCTCCACCGCCGCCGCCTCCTCCTCCTTGGCCACCCCCACCCCCACCACCTCCTCCTCCCCCTCCACCTCCACCCCAACCCCATCCAAACCCACCTCCACCACCACCACCACCACCACCACCTCCCCCTCCTCCGCCACTTCGACCAGCATGGCCACTCCTACTTCCACTAGTGCCTCTTACACCTCCACCTTTGCCTTCTCTACCACCATGTCTAGTTTGACCACCACCACTTGTCCCGCCTCCTTTTGCACTTCCTTGCCCTTGCCCTTTCCCTCCACCTCCACTTCCTCCTTGACGTTGTCCAGATCCACTTCCTTGGCTTCTATGAACTCCTCCTTTTCCACTGCCAGTACTAACGACACTTCCACCTTTTTCACTACTGCGATCTTCACTTCCACTTCCACTACCACTATGGCTACCTTTTCTTCTTCTTTCACTCCCCCAACCACCACCACCTCCTCCTCCTCCTCCTCCTCCTTCGCCTCTACCTCCTCCACCACCTCCTCCTTTACCACCACCACCACCACCACCTCCTCCTCCTCCTTTACCACTACCGCCACCACCTCCTCCTCCTCCTCCGCCTCCGCCTCCGCCTCCACCACCACCTCCTCCTCCTTTACCACTACCGCCACCACCACCTCCTGCTCCTTTACCACCACCACCACCACCTCCTCCTCCTCCTTTACCACCACCACCACCACCTCCTCCTGCACCTCCACCTCCACCTCCACCTCCCTCTCCAACAATACCTCCACCACCATTACCGCCATTACGACTACGACTACCTTCAAAGTTCATATTAAAGTTGCTAGTACTTAGTATAACATCTCTAGATGAAGTTTCATTTCTTTTTTGAACATGAAAATCCTTCCCAACAAAATTGGCTTCACTATTGGCTTCCTTGAGAGATGGAAGCCCATTAGCCAAAAATGGGCCTAAAACACTTACTAAAATCACAATAAACTTGAAGTACTTTAATTCCATTTACTTGTTGAATTGTTGGTATATTATACCAATGCTCATAAACTATTTATAGTATCTCATACATATTATCCCTTTGTAACCAACAGTAGCTAAAAGGCTGCAAACTCAGCATCTAAGAAATGAGATGCGTATGCCTATCCAATTAGTTGTCCATTTGTCCCCATTATCCACTTTTGCCTTTACTCATTATACACTCCATAAATAACAACCTACACTAACATCTAGTGAACTTCATTGCCTATTTAGTACTTATCTTTTAGACTTATACGGCCCGTTTGGTAGGCGGTAATAAATCGTGGCAATGGGAATGAAAAAATAGTGTAATTTTGTTTAAAAAATCTTTTGGGTATCTTGATGGTCATGCTTGACAACCTTCAATCATCTCATTTTGTTCACAAAATTCATTCCAATGTATTACCAATGGGAGAGGTGGTATTAGGAAGTAATGAAAATTTGTGAACAAAAAAACTTTTTTGTGATCAAAGTTTCATTACCATGGGAATGACATGAAAGTTTTGATGAAAATTTATACTATAAATCATTTCCATTACCACTATTTAGTACCACTAACCAAACGAGCCCATAGTATAATGACTTTCCAATATTATATTAAGGACTTTTCAATGTTTAAGTGTTTTGAATGTTTGACTCTTAATCCTATTTTCTAACACATGATTCTTGCGTGAGACGGTCTCTTTGAATGACCATCTCATTATACAGTCTTAATCATAGGCAAAGCTACACCTGGGGCCGGCGGTGGCAGGGCCCCCTTTGTCAAAAATGCGATCCTTTGTAATTTTGGTTTTGGCTCCCCTTACTAAAATATTTTATAATAATTTAAAGATTATATAATTGTAACAAAAATTACTAAAGGTCAATGTTTGGGATAACATTATTGTTATCTAAGGTTAATGGTACAAACTCAAATTCGAACTATTATTTTTTAGTAGACTAATAAATTTAATTAATACTATAATGTCATTACTCATTAATATTTATCTTTCATAATTTCACATTCATCCATTGATAGTATGCATGCTTATATTTTGCTATCTTAATTTTAATAGTGTTTTTAGAGATTTAGAAGGCAAATATATCGAGTCAAAATAAATTTAGTTTTTTTAAAAGGGATGATAATAGGAAAACTTCATCTCTATTTGTTAAATATAATTTTTGCTATCTTAATCCTATTTTTCTAATACTTTTTTTAACTAATATTTGAAATAATATACTCTTGAGTTACCAAGTTCATATGAAAATCATTAACTTTAGATAAGTAATAAAGTATACTTGTATATATTTTCTAGAGCTTCAACTACCAAATAAAATTTTTGTTGAGTAGGTTTCATGACATGTATGGTATCAGAACCAAAAGTGACGAAAGTCACAAATTCGAATATCATTAATGTTTATCGATCATTTCAATGGAATACTTAGTGTCATGTATGAGAAGTACATGTGTTGATTGTATACTTCAAACCCACATGATTCTCGTATGATTAAATAGATAACATGTTATTGGCTTTCAACTATCAGCTTAAACTTTTAGTAACAGTATAATTTACAAGAACTAAAGTTTGGATAAATTCAAATAAACCACATAAAATATATGCTCAACATGTTCAGCATGATAGATGTGAAACAAAAGTTAACACTTTACAAAGCATGGAATTAGGTGATATATAAGCAATTATGTAACTATGCATGTGGGAAAGAAGAAATTTGGTACATTAAGATAAAAGTTCGCTTTCTTTTGCAGGTCTTTCTTTTTCGGAATTTTCTTTGACCACATTTCTTGTGCCCTCTGTATATATGGTTTGTCAATAACCTACCTCTTCGGACCCAGCTTTAAGGCGGGGGATCTGTTGGGCATGATGGTATATGTCTGTGCACACTTTATAAGTCATTCATATCTCGTTGGCTTATTGAGTGTGTTCTTCATGTTTTTCCGATAATATGCTGACATCGACAATAAGTCAAACCCAATTTAACAGATATAATATGGTATGGTAAGATAAAAAGGTTGTTCTTGGCCGGTGGTATTGGTTGGGATCCAGATAATATTCCAAACAAGTTGCATAATATTTACATGATGGTTCATCATTTTAGTTTTCATGTTATGATGGGGCAAATTGTTTTGTATTTGAAACTTGAAAGCCAATTATCCAGCCATCAATAATCTTATTGCTTGATTGGTTGGCAATTGGCATGCATGATACTTATTCAATACCCAACTATTGGTTGTCTGGTTGAGAGAATTTGTGTTTGCACCCCACCTAATCAATTCTATTTGTGTAAATAAAGAATGTGGGTAAATTGTTTTGTATTGAAACATGGATATGTTGAGACTTGAGGCTAATCAAATCACAAATTCTTGCTATAGATCGTTTATTGCATAGACGGGTAAATATGGACCAGCCCATTTGTTAAATAAATAACTAAATAGTCATGTCATCCATTGGGCTGGGTTATATGAACTTTTATATTCAAAACAAGGAAAATTCGACGTGGTGGCATCGAACTTTCATAATACGTCAATGGTAGCACTTTTGTAAGATTTTTCTACATGGTACCTTCCAGTTTATGGTTTATCTAACTTCCATAACATTTTCCGTTAAATTCTTGTTAGTTTCCGTTTAATCTAGCATTTTGATGAGTTTATCCTTATAAGTGTTGGTTGTTAATTTTATAATTTGCCCCAAAACAATTGAGAGCGTTGCTGAATTTAACGTTGAATTAAACGTCAAAATGTAAATTAAATATTCGAGAGCATAAAAATAATTTAGGGCAAATTATAAAGACAGCAACAACACTTAATAAGGATAACAACGTCAAAATGGCGAATTTAAATGGAACTTGACAAGAATTTAACGGAAAAAGCTATGATAGTTAGATATGACATAATTTGGATGCTACCATGTAAAAAAATCTTACAAAAGTATTACCATTGAAGTTCAAAAAAATTTGATGCTTTCATGTGAAAATTCCCTTAAAACAACCGTTCATTTTTACCCCCACCCCCTTTTAATTTGTATTTTTCACTTTACTAATTCTCTTCGTTTTTCATTCCCACATATTTGAAAATTAAAAAACTATCATACATACTAATTAAAAATTAACAAATGTCATTATTAAAAAGTCTTGGCAAATAAAATTATTTTAGTGAATGATAGTAAATTACATGACAATATTTATAAATCACACTTATGTGGTAGGATGTGATAAGGTGAGAGTTTTGTTATTATTAATTTATCGTTTTTGGTTTTTTTTTTTTTTTTTTATTTTGATATTATTCTTTTTATCTTTTTGTGGTAATTTACAAATCACAAAATATTGATTAGGAATTTATGTTATTAATATTAAGAAATTAAGGGGACTACCTAAAATAATAGACTCATGTGTAATATTGAGTATTATTAATATTAAATAAATAATGAGACCACCTAAAATAGTAGACTCATGTGCAATATTGGATATTTTTAATATTAAAAAAATAAGGGAACCACCTAAAAAAGTATGTCTTAAAATGAAAATGGGACAATAGAGGTGAACTGCCTAAATACGAAAACTAAACAACTAAAAAGAATTGGAGGAAGTGCATCTTAATTTCTGTGCATCACTAGTGGATCGATCTAGAAAAAAAAAGAGTGATGTCAATTTAAGTAAAATACGCCTAATGGATTTTGATTCTTAATCAAACCAACTCATCTATAGTATTTTTGCCAGTAATATTTTAATTTATTTGGTTTTATGTGATGTCAACTGACCTCAATACCATCACGATGGATGATGGATCTTCATTTCTCTTGTCAATGTTAATTGCCCATGGGGAGCAAATTATATGGTGGTCATTGTTTATCATGATGAGATACGCAGATAGCAATGAATTACCAAAGTAGTAGATCCAGTTGATCTAGTGTTAAATGCTTGGCTCAAAAAGTTTTTATTTGGGCCGAGTGTTAGATTTGGTTTCTAAAGTTTGAGCTAAATGGCCTTGTTCAAAGAAATGGACTAATCCACATGATATTAGCCCAAATTATATTATTTGCAGCCAGTCTCCTGAGAGACTGTCTTTCTGAGAGACGTCTCTCAGGTCAAATCCATTAAAGCTTATTGTCTATATTTACTTTATATTTTTCCTAATGGGTCAATCCAACTAAAGATGATATTTCAAAGAGACCGTTTCTCACAAGAATTTGTGTATTATCATATATATATATCGTTGTTGATCCCAACACCTAAAATCGATCATTCACATTGAGATCATGGGAGTTTGTTAATGTATCCAAGATTTCATTGGACACGCTTCAAATCTGACCTTAATTTTAGGTTTTAGGTTTAATGACTCAATGAGTCTAGATCTAGATTTGAGTCGACTAATAAAATAAATATGTATGTATCTAAGGTTTAGGGTTTGAGTATAAAAGTTCTGATTTCAATCAAGATTGGATATATGATTCTATTCATGATACACAATCTTTTTGATATATTGAAATGATTTTGAATGTATTTTAGCCTTATATATTTGACTTATAGATCCATTTTAGAACTATAAATTCATTTTAAACCTATATTTGACTAACATAGACCCATTTTAGGCTTGATTGACTTTTAAAATGTAAATGATAAAATAGAAACAATTAGACTAAGACCCATTAAAGACCCATTGAAAACCTATTAGGACCATAGATCCATCAAACTTAATGATATCTTTTTCAAAAAACAAACATCGTGATTATCCTAATTGACTATATATTTCAAAATTCATTCGAAATAAATACTTAATTTAAAAAAAAACTTAATATTTTATCTACCACATAAAAAATTGAAAATTCAAAGTCACCATTTAAATTTAAAAAATATTTTTAAACTGTGAAAAATATGAAATTTCTCAATTTTATTTGATCATTGCTCTGGTGCAGCCGTGCAGGTGTTATCACATCTAACTTGGCATGAGATTCCAAGGCTGCAATGGGTCATATCCCGTGCCATAATAACTTTTGTGACATCAATATAATATAGTCCCTCTAATTCTTTTTAATTGTCTCATTTTTTTATTTACGCAATTCATCTCTATTATTTTATTTCTATTTTATGACCTATATTTATAATTATTCCCCTCATTCTCTTAATATTAAAAATACTTAATATTGTACATGAGTTTACTATTTTAAGTGTTGTGGTTAAGAAGGAATATATGGTTAAGAAGGAATTAATGAAATTACAACTCCTAATCAAAATATTTTGACTCCATTTTATTTTAGAAGCATGTAGGATCTATTAGATTTTTTTAAAATTGACTTTGTTGTTGATAGCTAGCAATTTCATTGTAGTATTTTGACTTTCTTTTTCATTTATTCAAACATAATAACATTGTCATTGTTGTTATTTTTATTAGTTTTAATATTTTTTTATTAAAATTAAGGTTGAAATATATATTAATGTGCTACCTAATTTAGAATATTTTTTATTTCATAGCGTGGAATATTTATTTAGGAAAACTACATTAAAAAATCTCAACTATGCACCGGTTTAAATGTAAAACTCCCAACAATTGATTAATATTTTAAAACTCCCTATTTTAGGCCAATTTTATATTTAAAGTCCAAGGTGACTTATAACCGAGTAAATTGGTTTTAGTAAAGAAGTAGTGGGACCCATTTGTATTTATTAATCATCTTACCCCTTTGACCTCACACGACCCTTCACGTACCCTTCCATTTTAGCAAAAAGGTAATCGGGTAAATAGGTTATGAAATTGTAATAGTGCTTTAAAAATAAAATGAGCCTAAAGTTAGAGTACCTTTTGAATAATAATCAATAGTTAAGAGTTTTATATTTAAAACACGAATAGTTGGGAGTGTTAAAAGTAATTTTTCCAATTTATTATTTAATTTGGAATGAATTTAATGGGTTCATACTGGTAAGGTTGGATTTCATATAAACATCGACTTAAGAAGATATATTGGCCATTCACTTATGATGTACTCCCTCTGTCCCATTGAAATTACCGCATTTTTTATTTTGGTCTGTATCCCTTGATTTGCAATATTTCTATTTTTGGATAATGGCCCAACACATTCTTTTGATCTCATCCATACATTTTAATTTTCTTTTAATTTCATCCACACAATTTATTCTCTTTTTTTCATTTATTACCACTTTCTTAATATTCAACCATTTTCTCTTTGCTACTAACTCATCAGAACGGAGGGAGTAATGTTGTTGTGTGTCTGTGGAGGTAGGTGAGATATGTCAAACGAATGTAGGCGCGTCATATAGAGGAGGATTTATAAAAGTTTGTGTTGATCAATTTAAGCACGGAATTTTACGATCTGAAGAGGGTAGTATAGGTTATACGTTTTGACCGTGTTCTATATAAGTATATATATTGAAAATTATTCATGGTTAATCAATAAGTGAGATTATTATAAAAAAATTATGAAAAATTTAAAAGTAATTTCCTTATTTATAAACATTTATGTAGTTATAAGCTTTGGCTTTTGCCTTGAACTATAATTTGTATATCTAGCTATCTAATTTTCAACATAATTTTACAATCTTATAATTCAAAGATGCATATGTTTTTGTTGGAATGAGTTGTCTCACATCGACAAATTAAAGATACTGTGCATACTTTATAAGCTATTGGAGACCTTCTTCTCATTGACATATAGTTTTGGGATGATATATATCTCCTTGACTTATGAAATGTGCGCACCTCGTATTTTTCCCGATAATTACTGACATTTATAATAAGTCCAGCTCAATCTAACAGTTATATAATAAATTTAAAAACTAAAGTTTGAAGATGCGAAATGTAGTGAGTGGATAAAAGAAGAGTATGTAATAATGTGAATTCAAAAGCAAAAAGTAAAAAAAAAATGTATAATTTATTCCACTTGTAACTTGCTTAATGGGGATTTCTAACCTTGCGGAAAGTGGCGCAATAAGTAAGCATCAATAATAATTTGTTGTAAGATAATTATCTTGCAAATAGCAAATTAAAGAAATTGACAAATTATAATCGGACACAAGATATTTTTTTTTAAAAAAAATATATTTTCTTTAAAGAATTGATTTTTAATCATATTTAAGATTATGATTAGATCATTAACAACATCTTATTAACAACTTGTTAATGACGTTGCTATGATGTGTTACCTACGCAGGTGAAGGTTTTATTTTACAGATAAATGCTATTAATTAAACTTACCGTAGGTACTAAGTGTAATCATGATTTTTTCAAGATTAAATATCACTCTATTTTATTTTATTTTATTTTTGAAGATAATATCACTCTATTTTTAATTTGCTTATATTAAAGATATTTCTAGTGGGCTAAGTTCATCATTTTCCTTATTATATACTGGCACTGTTTTTTGATGTTCTTCTTATTTAGAAAATTCTATTTTAGAGAGGAAAATTTGATTAAAAGATATAGATATGATAAAATATAGGAAAAATTACCATGAATAATACAGCCTTTTGTTAATTTTCCTATAATAATACGAACTTTTGATTAACCATGAATAATACCAACTTTAGGGGGTTTTTTCCTAGAATAATATCAGCTTTAGTTTATTAACTAATTTACTAAATTTTTTTGTTATATAATCACCTGTAGTTTGATTTTAAATATATTAGGTATATTGTAGGAAAACACCCCTATAAGTTGGTATTATTCATGGTTAATCAAAAGTTGATATTATTGTAGGGAAATAAGCAAAATGTTGTATTATTCATGGTAATTTTTCCTAAAATATATCCATAAGAGAACTTGTTAGATTCGTCTTAAAGTATACTTTTTTTATTACATATTTTTTATAATTTATTTTGATGCATATTAAGAGATATTAAAACTCAAAAAGCTCAGTTTTAAAAACTGTGCAAAAAGTAAATAGAAAGAACATTAGAAAAACTGAGTGAGTATGAGTATGGAAACTCATTTAATGTATTCAACTAAAAAAAAACTCATTTAATATATAAATTTGTCCATAATTGAGGATAACGTTTGAGATCTCTAACCAAATTTTTTAAGATTCTTAACACCCGCTACAATATACTTCTTTCGTTTCATAATACTTGCTACTGTGTGTGACATATTGTGTGGAAAAATATCACTATCAGTAGCAAGCATTATGAAACGGAGTAAGTATTTGATTGATTTTTTAGAGAAAGACTTCTGAATTGAACATTACGGGTAATATTTAACAATTTCAGATCAAGTAATTTTAATAAATACATTTAAAAATTTTGATGTATTATTTATACCCATATAATATATCTTGTTTGGGTATAAAAATGATAAAATTACACGTCTACTAGCTATGTTTTAAGGACCATCAACAATACCTTGAGGTTATCATATTTGTTAGTCCTTCATGTGTATGAATATAAATTAGAGAGAGTAGCTGAAAAAAAAATACTATATAGATGAAATGAAGAAGAAAATTGAGTTTCAATAAACCAAACAATACCCTTTTCTCTCAACAAAAAATTGCCTCACTGAATAAATATACAGGGCGATAACCTTGGTTGTTCTTATTTTCTTATATGTCTACGATTCTTAGCCCGTCGAAACCTCTAGAGTTATTTGCACAATGTGTCTAATGAATTTACACTGCAACATAATGTGCCTCGGATATATTTAATGAATTTAAATGTTGCTACTTTAAATTTTTAATAATATATAGAGGATTGAGTGACATTTATTATTTTTAGCAGTATTATAACACTAGTGGAAAAAACCTCAAAGGCTACGGTTTTTAGGCCACTAAAGGCTGCGATTTTGAACCCAAGCACTTGTGGTAGCAGCTGATAATATAACTCAATGGATACGGTTAAAAATCGCAGCTAGAAATAAGGTCATTGGCTGCGGTTTTAAGGCATGTCCGCAGCCAATAAGGGATTTCAGATTTACCTAATTTTGGGCACCATATTGGCTGCGGTTTTTCCCTGTCCGCAGCCTTTGGTGAGTTTGTTTTTTTTTTATTTTTTTTGTTTTAATGATATTTGTATATATTATCCTAATTATAAAATAATAAATATTTAACAATAATCAACCATCGATAATCATCATTAATTATATCACCAAATTATAATTTATATATATAATAAACATGTATAAATAATTTAATTGTGCATACACCTATACTACGAATTACATAATCTACCAACATAAATTAGAAATAATTTCATTGTGCATACACCTATAAAAAATCACACTAAATCTTTTTGCGACTTAGTTACTAATGACATTTCTCACAAATACCACTATAGACTACGCTAACAATTACATATACCGCTAAAGACTAAATAAAGTGTCGTTAAATAACTTTATAGTGATACTTTACATAAAATCCAATAATAATTACATTGAAAATATTAATCAGTGTTTTTTTAATTTCACCAAATTCAATATCGCAAAAAGTTAAATTTATTGTAGTGTTAGTGATATTACTTTTCAACATTTGACTTGGAATTTTTAATTGCTTTCGAAATCGTACTAAATTGATCTTGTTTAACATTATTGTGATTGTTTCTCTTTTTAAAATTGCCCACAAAATGGTTTCCCTAAACTTGCTTTTTTCTAGACCACATTTTAAAAGCTCCCTTTTACGTACATAATCAATTCCCTTCACCAACATCAAACACTTAATGTGAACACACAACGGTTAATATTTGTAGTTAAGGATGGATATAGGATTTGGGTCGTGAGTCGTGACTAGGGGTTTTCACACTACAACATAATTTGCTTTCAGTGGTATATATATTTAGTGATATTTAATTTAAATGTCGTTATTTCAAATTTCTTATAGCGTATATAAAGGATTTAGTGACATTTATCATACCCATTAGTAGCATATTAAAAAATCACACTAAAGCTTTTAGTGACATAAGATCTAATGACATTTCTCACAAATGCCACTATAGACTATAGTGACAATTACATATGGCATTAAAGACCAAATTAAGTGTCGCTAATCACTTTAAGGTGGAACTTAAAACAAAAATCAATAATTATTACACTAAAAATATGAATCAGTGATATTTTTTTAATGCCACAAATTAATCCAATCTCGCAAAAGGCTAAATTTGTTGTAGTATCAATGGGCTGGATAAGAGTCGGGTCGGGTCGGGCTTAGGTAAATATGGGGCTGGGCCGGATAAGGGCCTTTTGAATACTTTAATATGGACTTTAAATGGGTCGGGCTTTCAAAGACAGGTCCGGCCCAACCCGAAAATTATTTTAACCTCCATTTATCAATTTATAACAATTAAATTATCATTTATAATAATTAGATTGAAGAATATTAATAATTTTATTGACATTGTCATTTATAATATTTAAATATAATTATACATTAATTATACTTTTAAGGTATTTTGACTTCATCTATCAAGTTTTGAAAAAGAATAGTTTTAATAATTTAATTAAACTGCGAATGAGGAAAAACTTGCATTTTATAGTCCTAATGGTATAGTTATTTAGATATATACATGTTTATACATAAGTGAAATTTGAAATTTATGAACTTTTTTACGATTGAAACTATTTTTGTAGGATCGAATCTTTAGATTATAGAATCGTGGAATCGTGTTTAATCAAACCACCTAAATTCTCGAGCTACGTAGAATTAAACGTGTCTAGCAACATTAAGATTCTACCTACAAGCCGAATCGGTCAACTATTTTTGAATTGTAAGATTGCAAATGTTAGAGTAAACATATTCTGGGGCCTCAAGCATTAGCTTAAGCTTTTGGTTGAGTTGGGTCCTTAACATGGTATCAGAAGCCAACATGACAAGAGGTCACGGGTTCGAATCTCAACTACCCCTCATTTACGTGGAATATTTAGCACCAGGTATGAGAAGGGCCTGTGTTGCATCCATACTTCTAGCCCAAAAGGCTCTCGTGTGAGGGGGCGCGTTAGAGTATATACATAACATGTTCTGGGGCTTCAACCATTAATTTAAACTTTTAGTTGAGTTGATTCCTTAACAGCAAAATCGCAGATTTAAATCGAGATTCTAATAACCAGCATGCTATCTATATTACTAGTATACTTTTAGATATATAAATTATATTTATTATAAGGACCTCCACTGCATGCAAACAAGATTGAACAAAATGAAAGTAAAATATAATATTGAGAAAGAGGAAGTATTATAAAATAAAACTTGAACTACTTGATGAGTGGTTAAAATATAATCTAAAATAACCAATGAATAAACAACAAGAAAATTTAAAATAAATTAATACATATTTTGGAATTTTCATGAACTAACCAATTATCAAAAATGTGATCTCACCATGCATTAAAAAAAAAAATAATTGCAAATAATTTATAAATTTATACGTATTTCAACAACGAAATTTTTGTCCCATGTAGGTAGGTAGAATTATGAACATCAATTTTTACTTAATTTTTACTAATAAGACAGTCTTGTTGCAGTTAAATATAGTTAACAAATTAAATTAGATGGAGTTTATATTAATTTATCCATTACATAATTAATTAACTGGAGTTGATATGGATATACTACTAAAATAATTGATTTGTTAATCGATTAGTGACCAACTCATCCCTTTCCATATGTAATGAATTAGAAATTACACCTTATTAAATTAATATTAATGATACTTAGGGATTTGACCTCTTAATTAATAAACACTATTCTAAAATATGAATTTTTTCTTGTATTGGATTTGTTAAACATATATATATATATAGCTTCATTATTGTTATCTTTGACCAACTAAAAGTAAATAACAATTATAAAAAAATTATTATAATAATTACTCCCTCCGTCTATAGGCGGATTCAGGATTCAAAAGTATGGGTAGCACCATTCATGATTCACCAACGTATTTTGGTTCTAGGACAGTTTTTTTGGCGATGCGTGGTTGGTTCTAGAATATAATATTAATTTTTTTTTTAAAAAGCATGGGTAGCCTATGCTACCCAATGCCAGCACATAGATCCGCCTATGCCTCCGTCCATATACAAATGCACTCTATACTTTATTGGTGAAATTTATTGCAATAGGGAATTAAATTGGAGAATAAGATACAAAAGAAGTGGATAATAAAAATAATTATTATGATGGAGAGAGATAATAAATTCGTAAATGGGATAAAAAGAATGAGAATGACAAAATTACAAAAAGTAAAAAAAAATTGTAAATTAAATAATACTCCCTCCGTCACATTTAATTTGCAACATTTTCCATTTTGGTTTGTCTCACTTTTCCATTATTTCTATTTTTGGACTATGACCCACCACTTTTTTTAAATCTCATCCATACATTTCAACTCTCTTTTAATTTCAACTACACAATTTATTCTCTCTCTTCATTTATTACTATGCATTATCTACCTTTTTCTTAAAAAATAAAAATTTTCTCTTTATTTCAAATTATAATGAACAGAAAAGTACAAACAAATATAAAACATGGTGCAGAACTGCATATATATAAAGTGACATGTAAATAATACTTTATTTTTACTTTAGCTGGTTAAAGATAACAATAGTGAAGTTATATTTGGGCAAGTATTATGTATGATACACCCATGAAGCTAGGCATGAACGATAATGAAAATTAGTGACTACAAAATTTAAAAAAAATGAGAATATTCATATTTTGATATTAATATGGTCATGTCTGATATTGAGAGATATCCTAATAATAGTATGATTGATATCACAAGTTGCAAACTCATTTTCAAACAATTTGGAAAATGAAAATAAAAGGAAAAGTGAAGCTATTTTCCAACATGATCATTAATTAATTGTATGTCTTACTTGTAGAATTATAAAGTTAGATATACGTATGCAAAGAGTATATTTGCTTTATTTTAAAATTCAAAAATACATTGCGGCTAATGTGTAAGAATAAATACATTCAAGTAGGATATTATTTGAGTTGTGTAATCTTATATTTTCATGATATTAACTTTTTATAATTTTTAATTATATATATTCACTATATAAATGGTTAAAATAACATATTAAACTGTTTAGAAAGTCAAATATAATAAATATATTGAAATAATATTTAATCCCTTTTAAATAAGGAAATCATTTGGTTTATTATGAGTTATGACTAATAATAATGAGTAGGTAGTGGTGTTGATGTTTTCAGGTTTTAGTGCTTTGTTTTTCAACTTGTAATTTTTTTTTTTTTTTGATTTTTCAACTTGTATTTTAGACTTTTTCACTGTTTTAGTTACTTATTTTTTTTTTCTACTTTGTACATAATTATTCAAAAAAAATAATTTTGGGAAACAAAGATGATGATAAATTATGGGCTTTTTGAACTTTCTGTTATTTTTCTATAATTAAATTCTAACGTATAAAGTTTCCTCATAGTCGTGTACTAATAAATCTAGAAAATAATATTATCTTAACTTTTATATCTGATGTGACCAATCTAGTAAATGTGCGTGGTAAGACTGGTAACTGATGAAATATACTCTCACCATTTCATTTAAGTTGTGCCACTTGGTTAGATACACGGATATGGATATTAAGAGTGAAATGAAGTCCACAAAATATTTGGTAGTTGAGGTATTTTAATTGATTAAATTAATTATAAATGTGGTAGTTGGGGTATTATAAGTAGTAAAAGTAGGGGTATATTGGTCATTACTTTTGTGAACATGAAATATTTAAGTAAAAAATTATTGACAAAAAAAAAATGAGGCAAGTGAAGTAAATTGCCCATCAAAGAAAATAGGACAACTAAAATAAATTGAAAGGAGTATATAATTGATTCTCTTATCATAAATTTGTATACAATTTTTTCAAATTAGATTCTCTATAAATTAGAAATTAAACTTTTAGATTATTACCGAACTAGGATAGAAACCCGTGCAATGCACGGATTTTTTAATACGTTCATATTTTAGTTAAATTTTATACGAACGAAAATATTAAATGAAGGTGCGTGATAAATTATTTACATACATACATTGTAATTAAACAAAAGAATTAAATATAAAAAACAAAAAATAGGTTGTTAATAAAGAGTTTATAAGTTTTGAAACACCTCTTTATATACTACATTCTCAGTTTGATGTCATATTTCAAAATCCTACCGTTTTAAATTTGTAGAAATTTTGTCTCAGTTGTCAAAATCTCTGGTCATAAATAAATTAATCACTATGCTATTATTGCCATAAATAAAAAAAATTACTGGTCAAAATCCCTGATCTCATATTTACTATATTGTCATATTTACTATACTAAACATTAAAAATCTCTGGTCAACTTTACTCTTGTCCTCTCGTATTTAGGAAAAGATTCCTAGTCATATAATTACTATACTAAACATTAAAAATCCTTAGTCATAAATAATCTTGTTGTATTTAAAAATCTCAGGCTATAAATACTCCTGCCAAAAATACTGACCAATAAAAAAATTACACTTATCAATCTCATATTCACTTGACTTTTTCATCACTATACATTAAAATTAATATATTGTATGATAGTTTTTAATCAAATTTCAAATTAATTTCTAATTTCCATCAGAGTCGAGGATGGTGGTTTTTTTTAAAAAAAAAAATTACTTGTATTAGTCATTAAATTCCCTATTCATTGGCGGCTACTATATGTCAACGTTAGCCCACTGGCCCCACTCTTTTGAGTGTTATCCGTTATTATATACTCTCTCCCTCCTATTGAATTTGCATTATTTTTTATTTTGGTTCGTCTCAATTAATTTACATTATTTTTATTTTTAGATAATGGTCCACCACTTTCTTTTAATCTCATCCATACATTTTAACTTTCCTATAATTAAATCTATATAATTTATTCTCTTTTCATGTATTATCGTTTTTTAAAAAATATATCAATTCCTCTTTAACGTATTTCAAAGCGGACAAAGTAATAGACACATACTAGTAGATCTCAATTCTTCTTGCGTACGAGTAATTATTTTGTTCTCCACTTGGTTATCTTATCACAATTTGTACCCAAAACTAATAGGTTGTGTTCATTTTAATCGTGTTATATTTTACCAACAACAATGACTAAGACGAACCTTTACTATTCGTTTAGGCAGTGGTGAACCCAAATTCTAAACTCAGTAAAAGTACAATTGATATAATATAATAATTTAATAAAAATTATACAAATAAAAAAAAAATAATGTTTTCAATTTAGTTCTATGAAAAGAATATTCCATATTATATTTCGACGAGAACACTACAAAATACATCCTTCTCAATAAAAAGTTACCACACAATTATTCAGACATTGATCTCCTATTTTTTTCACCACTTAATTGTCTTCACGGTATGTCGGTATTAATTCATTGCAATTAATAAGTAGGAAAAATTACCTAGAATAATCCAAACTATTCAGGATTTTTCTACATAATTTCACCTTTGAGGGGTATTTTCCTAGATTAAACTTGAGTAACCCGATGACCTGCTATAGTAATTACCAAAAATATAAATTACAAATTAATTTAAAATTAGAAAATAATTTAAAAATTTACATAAAAAATTCTAAATAATAAAAAATCATAAATTTTTTATGAATATTTTTTCAACATTTTTTCGACATTTTATTTAAATTTATTTTTTTTTTAAAATAAAATTTGTTATAAGTCATCTGGTCACCGGGTTTACTCTAGGAAAATACCCCTCAAAGTTGGATTATTCATGGTTAATCAATAGGTGGGATTATTGTAGGATAATCATAAATAGTTTGGATTATTCTAGGTAATTTTTCCTAATAATTATTTTAGAATTATTTTCCATGAGTGCTAATATGATTTGTACCTAGCTATTAAACAATTATATACTTCTATTATTAATCAATTATTAATTAAACTTCTATATAAAAAGAAATCCACTATTTTAAAATTTGTAATTTAAAATATTTTGCGAGAATCAATTAATCAAGAACATACTTAAATAAATAACTAAACAATTAATCAAGAGCATATATATATATATATATATATATATATATATATATATATATATATATATATATATATATATATATATATATATATATATATATATATATATATATATATATATATATATATATATATATATATATATATATATATATATATATATATATACAACTTATTTTAAAATAACTTATAGTAGTAATTGAAATTATTCAAGAACAATGATCAATTAATCAAGATATGGTTCGTGGATGTATTTATAGTTTGCAGTCAGAAGGACAGGTATTGATATATTAAAGCTTAGTTTGTAAGTGAATGCAAACAAATGTTAATAAAGAACTAATTATTACTTTATTCAATTTATTGTATCATTTAAAGTAAAATTTTTCACTTTATAATTTAAAATAATACAAAATAAATAAAACGGAACGATAATTAATATTTCAATATTTTTCACTTACACTAATCTGTTTTTAATTTATTCACTTAGACACAAGTGAAGATTGACACTTAAAAAAATAAAAATCATCATCATCATCCTACCCAGTGTTTTTCGTCCTTAAAGAACTATAGACAGGGTCTAGGGAGGGAAGGACGGCGGCAACTCATACCCATAAATGAGTGCACAACCAAATGGAGTCCCATGGCTTGAGAAAAGATAAGGAGAAAAACTCTCAAGGAATCAGTAGTCTAAAACATGGATAAGACGCCTCCAACTACCCATGTCCCTAGTCAGGTCCTTAGAGAGGTTCAACTCGTGCATGTCAATTTTAATTTGCTCATCCCATGTTCTCTTAGGCCTTCCCCGACTCCTCTTACCCTCTACTATAATGCTTTCAAATAACCCTCCGAACAGGTTAACTTATAATTCTATCTAAGTGAAAATATTGTGATAATAGACACAATCAAATTAAAAAATTAGACAAAACGTGAAACTAACTCAAATCAAAACACCCTATCTATTTAAGGAGACTACATATTGGGATATTTTTCCAAAATATTGTGTTAACTTACAATTCTATCAATTCCTTTTGTGGGCCATTAGTAGCAAAACTACCCTTAATACTAATATCTATCTCACCAACTAAATTGAACAAAATAATAATAAAAATAATAAAAACATTCTCAATTTGATTATAAAAAATATATATTACTTTTTGTACTTTCTTCACCTAGCAACTACTACAAGCCACACATTAGTATATAACCCCTTTACTATCTTCCCTTCCTCCTTAGCAACATTTTAAGTTGCAAAAAACACACAATCTTACAAAAAAAAATTAATTCAATAATAAAGAGAATTTGAGCAAATATTATATATTTTTGAAAAAAAAATATGAATAATTATCTAATATCTATGTTGAAATTAGTCCAAAATGACCCATTAACCATGGTTATGTTGTTCATAGCACCTATGTTGTTATTGGGAATCATTTCAAGGCTAAGGCGAAAACCATACCCACCGGGCCCAACGGGTCTACCCATCATTGGTAATATGATGATGATGGACCAACTAACCCATCGTGGGCTTGCCAAGTTAGCCCAACGTTATGGTGGGCTTTTCCACCTTAAAATGGGCTTTGTTCACATGATGGTAGTATCCAGCCCGGAAGAGGCCCAACAAGTACTTCAAGTCCAAGACAATATCTTCTCGAACCGACCCGCTACTATTGCTATAAGTTACCTTACTTATGATCGGGCTGACATGGCCTTTGCCCATTACGGCCCGTTTTGGCGTCAAATGCGTAAACTTTGTGTTATGCGTCTTTTTAGCCGTAAACGGGCCGAGTCATGGCAATCAGTCCGTGATGAGGTTGATTACATTGTCAAAACCCTAGCTAGTCGGGCCGGGTCATCAGTTAACGTAGGTGAACATGTATTTAATCTTACTAAGAATATTATTTATCGGGCTGCTTTCGGGTCAAATTCTTCTGAAGGGCAAGATGAGTTTATTGCCATATTACAAGAATTTTCAAAACTTTTTGGTGCGTTTAATATAGCGGATTTTATACCATATCTTACGTGGGTCGACCCGAACGGGCTTAATGATCGTCTCGCTAAGGCCCGAAGTGCCTTGGATGGGTTTATAGATAGGATTATTGATGATCATATTAGTAAAAAGAAGGGTATAAATGGTAATGTAAAACAAGAAGATAAAGGTGAAGAAGATATGGTGGATGATTTGTTAAACTTTTATAGTGAAGAAGCTAAGGTTAATGAGTCGGAAGATTTGCAAAATGCTATCAAACTCACTAAGGATAATATCAAAGCCATCATCATGGTAAGTGCTATTTTTTTTATTAATTTTTTTTTTAAGTTTCAAAATTATCTTTTTAAGGTTACAAAATTATATAAAAAAACTTCCATTTATATAACAATTTTTTATTAAGAATTAATTATAGTGTGTTGTTTATTTGTAATATACTACCTTTCGACAATTACCTTTCGACAAGGGAGGATGACCTAATTGTATATTAAGGCTTTGACTAGTAGTTTTTGGTAAAAATAAGTTACAAAAGATAGTTTAATTTTCACAAATTTTTGCTATAGACCGTTTATAGCATAGACGGGTAAATATGAGAGAACCCAGCATTTGTTAAATGAGTAATTGAATAATCATGTCAGTCATTGGGCTGGGCTATTTAGAGAGTCGTCTATGCCATAGACAGTCTCTCAGGAGACCTTCTAATTTATTTTACTATTTGTTGACATTGAAAGTTATAAAAGTATCCGATAAAAAATATTATAGATAATAATAGAAGTATATTGCAAAAATGCAAATAAATAATGTTTAGTATAGTTTTTAAAGAGTTTTAAAATAATTACAATAACTTTAAAATCTTGATTATGACAATAAAAAACTTTTTACTCTTAGGATAACATTCTTTTATTCTAGATCTTTTGGGGGGCATGGCTAAATAATTGATCATGGCTAATGATCCCAAATTTTTTTCAAAAGGTTTATATATTTATATTATAAAGAAATCAGTAAGGTAATTGCAATTAACGTTAATAAAATAAATTTCTTTCAAAAAAGTGATAAAGATTCAAATGATAAATCGTACAATATTGACCCTTTAAGATAATGGGTCTAGTGCACTTTCGCATACCTTCTTATTGACTCTAGATAATTACTTCTATCCTATGTACTTCTTTGTCTAAAATAATACTCGTATTATATTATCTGAGAATTTAATATATTAGTAGCAAATATGATGAAACGGAGGTAATTATACTTATAGCTTTTAAATAACTACTTTTCATGATATGATGATCACTACTCTGTGAATTATAAACTTGATATTAGTGATTTGTTACATTGAGATGAATAAAAAAAATTCATTCGAATATATATAACTTATAAACTTGTTGAAATGCTCATGTGTTACCCACATGTAAGTTGTTCCACATCAGAGAAAGAGAAGAGTATTCATCACTTTATAAACTCAAAGAGTAACTCCTACTATCACTAATTGGTTATAGTAGTGAACCTTCTTTAGGTTTATGAGTGGACTACTTTTTCTCCTCATTTGAATTGTCAGACCCATTTTCTAAATTCTATCAAAACTAACGGTACAACAAATAATTTCTAATCGAAACAAACAAAAGAGAAATTATAACTAATAGTAAACAAAATATGGGTATAGTTTATTTATAATCTTTTATTTTTTCTAAAATATAATAATAGTTTTTATGAGCGAGATACATTAAACATGATCAATCTGATAATGTTAGAATTAAATAAATAAATAATTTGTTGGTAAGCCGTAACCGGTAATTGAGTACTTGTGTCCATCCCATGGTCTCACGCTAGTTTAAAAGTAGGTTAAAATTGTGACTTAATTAAAGGATTTATGTGACAAAGCCAGATCAACCTATTGTCCTTATCAAATGTTGAATTAAGGTATATAATAACAGTGATGTCTTTCATCCAAATAGTAGTTGTTGAATACTTTTATTTAGCTTAATCATCATCATCATCATCATCCTACCCAGTATATCCCGCACATAGAGAATCTATGGACAGGGTCTGGGGAGGGAAGGACGGCGGCAACTCATACCCGTGAAGGAGAGCACGGCCAAAGAAAGGAGTCCCCCGGCTCCGGAAAAGATAAGGAAAGGTAGAGATTACATACCTGCCACGTAATGAGAGAAAAGGGCACATAAAAGATCCAAAACGCATGTAACACAAAAAGACTTAAAACGAGGGAACTAAGCAAGACACATAAGAGACTATAGCAGACAGGAAGAAACACGAACGCCTAAAAAGACTCTAATGAGAAAAGCCTGAGTCTAAAACCTGGATATGACGCCTCCAACTACTCCTATCCCTAGTCAGGTCCTCCGAGAGGTTTAACTCACGCAAGTCCACTCTTATTTGCTCGTCCCAAGTTTTCTTAGGTCTACCTCGACCCCTCTTACCTTCTACTATAAAGCTTTCAACTCTCCTCACGGGAGCATCAAAAGTCTTTCTCCTTACATGTCCGAACCACCTCAATCTTCCTTCGCGCATTTTTCCAGAGATAGGAGCAACCCCTAGTCTGTCTCTGAACTCTCGGTTCCTAATTCGATCCAATAAAGTATGACCACACATCCACCTCAACATACGCATCTCTGTGACTTCCATCTTATGTTCAAAACTCTTCTTTACAGGCCAACATTCTGTACCATATAGCAAGGCCGGTCTGATAGCCACCCGATAAAATTTTCCCTTTAGCTTATTTGGGATCTTTTTGTCACATAACACCGCGGTAGCTGCTCTCCATTTGAGCCACCCTGCCTGGATGCGATGATCTACATCGCCGTCGATCTCCCCATCCCTCTGGATAATCGATCCCAAATACTTGTACTTGGTCGTACTTTTAATGACTTCTTCCCCTATGGAAACTTCCGGCTCCCCTATCGGTTGTGTCCCACTAAAGTCACAACGTAGGTACTCGGTCTTCGTACGACTAATGCGCAAACCTTTGCCTTCCAAAGCTTCTCTCCACTCGTCCAATTTACTACTAACCTCCTCTTTAGTTTCTGCAACCAGCACGATATCATCTGCAAAAAGCATGCACCACGGAACTGTCTCCCAGATAGATTTAGAGATCTCATCCACAACGAGCGCGAAGATAAAAGGGCTTAAAGCTGATCCCTGGTGTAGTCCAACTTTTACAGGGAAAGACTCTGTTAACCCTACTGGTGTCAGAATGTTAGTCGATACCTTGTCATACATATCTCGTATTGCCTCAATGTAGATAGAAGAAATACCTCTAGCCATGAGGCTATCCCAAATGACTTGTCGTGGTATGCTATCATATGCTTTCTCCAAGTCTATGAACACCATATGCAGGTCCTTCTTCCTTTCTCTATATTTCTCCATCAGCCTCCTCAAAATGTGAATAGCCTCCATGGTTGACCTACCTGGCATAAAACCAAATTGATTCTCTCTAATTACAGTTTCTTGTCTGATCCTCTTCTCTATTACTCTCTCCCACAGTTTCATGGTATGGCTTAGAAGTTTGATGCCCCTATAGTTCCCACATACTTGCGCGTCACCTTTGTTTTTAAACAGTGGTATTATAGTGCTGCTTCTCCATTCATCAGGCATCTTATGCGTCCTCAGAATAACATTAAAAAGGTTAGTCAACCAGCGAATGCCCTCATCACCTAAACCCCTCCACACCTCAATCGGAATGTTATCTGGTCCGACCGCTTTTGATCTCCCCATCTTTTTCAGGGCTTCTTTTACTTCCTCGGTGGTAATAGCACACTCTAGGTCAAAAACAAGGGGTTTTTGGACATCTACAGCTCGGCTAAATATTAATGAAAATAAAATATCTTTTTTTATTCGTTGTCTAGGCTAGAAAATTGCTACATGTAAAATAGGAGAGAAATAATTCTTTTTTATAGAGTGATAAATTAATAACCTCAACTATTAGATTTACTTGATAGAATTTAGAAAATGAGTCTGGGCAACCTAAACAAGGAGGAGAAGAAATATCCACTCATAAACCCAAAGAAGGTTTACTATTAAAACCAATTGGTGATAGTAGGAGTTACTCCTTGAGTTTATAAAGTGATGCATACTCTTCTCTTATTCCGATTTGGGACAACTCACATGTGGGTAACACATGAGTACTTCAACATCACTTAAATTTTACCTAAAACTTCACCTTATAATTAAAAATCAGCAAATCTTGTATATGATCGTCTTATCATGAGACGGACCCGTAAAATCAGCTCATTTCTCTATAGATCACTTTTAGATTGTAAGTGAGTACTTAATTATAGTTATAAGTGACCACTTTAAGACTTCATTTTGAAATTATTATTCGTTATTTTAAGATTATAATTGATTATTTTAAGGTTATAAGTAATCAAATCACTATATGATTGTTTTAAAAATCAATTTTAATTTTGTAACAAAATTTATTTGCTGGTCAATTTATTCTGATTTCAAATTTAAAAAAAAAAAAATCGAAGAATTGAATACATTAATTAGTGACCCATCATCTTTACGTTATTGTCAAGACCACCCATTAGCTGTTACGTTATTGTCTAGACTTGTATCAATGTAATCTTGCACTTGTATGTGTATTAGTGCATATATATGTATAAGTTAAAAGGTTAATAATCCATAGCCACAAACTTACCAATCTTACTTTGTTAAAAGTAAAAATCCGCACGAGGTCCATATTGGCGTGCTTCAATTAATGGGGTGTTTGGCAATCGGCTTTTCGCTTGGCTTTTTGATTGACTTTTGGCTTTTGGCTTGTTAGTTGGTCAAACAGTCAAAAAAAGTATTTGGTAAATGACTTTTAAAGCAGCTGAAAAGCTGGCTTTTAAGCCAAAATGAAAAAGCTGCTCCAGCTAGCTTTTTGGGTTGACTTTTGGCTTGTTGGCCCACTTTTTCTCTAATAAATAGCCAACAACCAACATTCAAATTTACCAAACATCTCCACAAACAGCAAGCTTTTTAAGCTAGCTTAAAAGCTATTAAAAACAACCAACATTTCCGGCTGGTCAAACAAGCCAACTAAAAAAGCCAACCGCCAACAGCCAACAACCAATTGCCAAACACCCCTAAGTAACACAAACTCTTACTTGAGACCGTCTATACAATAGACGTCTCAAGTTTTGTGGCTGATCCAATTGATAAATTAAAAAAACTAATTAATATTTTTGTAAGTTAAAATGGAGATATGAGCTGAGCTCTTAAGAGAGTCTATAGTATAGACGATCTCTTAAGAGAAGGTCTGAGTAAGTAATAAATAGTATATGAATAATAGTTGTATTTTTTTTAAAAAAAATGGTCTTTTGCATTTTGTACTATTATTTGATGAAATTAAAATGACCAAAAATTAGGTGATAAGTTTTTTTCTAGCACGTTACAAAATATTTCTCTATTTTATTTGTGATGCATGTTTCTATCGAAACAAACAAAAGAGAAATTATAACTACTAGTAAGCAGTATTTTTTTGAAAGCTTTTTCCATTTAAAAATCTTCATGAAAAAGTTTTTCATCAAATCATTTTTAGAATAACTTACACTTCCTAAATGAGAATATACTATATATAAAAAGTCCGTACAATTTAGCTATTTATTAAAATTTCATGATATTTTTATATATAGTCTTATATTATTAACAATATATATATATTGTATATATATAGTTAGAATTATTTTGTTAAAACGTTGGTTCGTCATTTAAAATAATTTAAAATAACATGTAATACTTGATAAATATTACTCCCTTCATTTTTATTTGTTCTTTAGAAATAGAATTTACGAACTTTAGTATCAAATTTTAATTATAGTTATCTCATCCATCTATATGAAAAAACATTTTTATGTAAGTTTTGATGGATTCGACTCCATATATATTTCAAATATGAAACTTTTTAGAATTTTAAAAGCTCACAATTAAAATTATTTGACTTGAAACTTCTCATTGGGATTCGCGCAAAAAGTGATTGAGAAGAACAAATGAAAAAGGAGAGTATAAAAGATTTATTTATCAAAAATATGAAAATCAAAAATAATATTTTTGAAAAATTTGTTAAAATTTTAGTAATTGTATTGTCTTATTGTTTTGGAATTAATAATTGTATTGTTATTTTAATCTAATTTGGGAAATTTTGAATTAAATAGGATGTTATGTTTGGTGGAACCGAGACAGTAGCATCAGCAATAGAATGGGCAATGACAGAATTAATACGAAGTCCTGAGGACATGAAACGGGTCCAACAAGAACTTGTCGATGTTGTTGGTTTAGATAGACGGGTCGATGAATCGGATCTTGATAAACTCCAATTCTTCCGGTGTTGCATGAAGGAGACCCTACGCATGCACCCACCAATCCCACTCTTACTCCACGAAACATCTGAAGATGCAACAATCGGAGGGTACCACATTCCAAAACAATCTCGGGTTATGATCAATGCATGGGCTATAGGTAGAGACCCGAATTCATGGTCGGATCCGGATACATTCAAACCTTCAAGGTTTCTTAAAGAGGGTGTACCCGATTTTAAAGGGGGTAATTTTGAGTTCATACCATTCGGGTCGGGTAGAAGGTCTTGTCCGGGTATGGTACTCGGATTATATGCACTTGAAATGTGTGTTGCGAATTTACTTCATTGCTTTACATGGAAATTACCGGATGGTATGAAACCTAAAGAACTTAGTACAGATGATATTTTTGGACTCACTGCACCACGTGCCACTCGACTTATCGCGGTACCTAAATCACGTCTATCTTGCCTATCCAATTGATCATGATCATCATCATGATCATGATCTTATAAATGTCATGATTGATGAACAAACATAAGTGGTTTCACTCAAGAAGATTGCAATAAGGATTCAAGAAAGTAGTACGTACTTGATTTTATATTTGGTCTTGTATATGTAAGTAATATTTTATTTCATTTTATTTTGTATAATTGTAAAACAATACTCTTTTTGCCAACAAGGCAGGTTGAAAAATGAATCACATATAATAATATGTTATTTTGCAAACTTAAATAGTGCATAAAATATTTAATAATAATAATAATAATTAAGTACATGATTGTTTAAAGTAAACAAGTAAATCAAGCAAAATATAAGTTATAAACTAAAAACAAAATGCAAAATATATTAGAGATTACTGAAACCTATTTTATATACAACACACATAAGAACTTGACTTTTACTCTTAATTTTTACCTTATTTTTATTAGCATTAATGATCTTCATGTGGATCAATGAATAGAGCATCTGCATGTCGAGTAGAAGGTTTGAGATTCGACCTCTACTGAGCGCACGTATCAATTGGGGAGTTTCTTAACTGTGCGCATCCATATTTACTTCCTCCTTGGGGGAACGGGTATGATTAGGCCGCATCCTTCAGGAAAAATAAAACCCCCATCCGGACTCTGCCTTGTGCGGGATATTGGGAGTATCCTTTACCTTTTGACCACACTGGGTATGAATTGCCGTCATTCTTTCCTCCCTAGACCCTAATCATAATTTTCTTTGAGTGGGATACTGGATATGATGATTAATGATTATATATCAAATTTCTCTTTAGATTCAAACTCTTAATCATAGGCACAAATTTTGATATGTAACACTATAAATAAATTACTAAATTTGTCATGGGTTACATCTTGTTTAAAGTGACAATTACTAGAAGTTGACAATTATTAAGGTTATAATATTGAGTGGGCAGCCAAATTTAACCAACCAATAAAAATATAAACCGAAGAAATTAGTTGGTAACAATACTAGTTGTTGTGTATATTATCCACAATGGACTGACGTGGGTTAGTGTATAAATAAGATATTTACAAATTATTAATAGATCATAATTAGGTTTGCTACAATGACTTTTACCTTAATTTATGACCATCTAATTATCCCCATAACTAAAAGATAAAGTAGTGGGTAGAGCAATAACACTATCCAAAAACAAAGAATTGCTTTTTATCTCCACTATTTTAATTATTATTAGAAAATTTTACCCAAAATTATCTAACTTACGATTTTTCTACAATAATTTGAAGTATCGATTATTTGGTGTTGTTTGATTTTTCTTGACAGGTTGCAGTATTTCGTTTTTGACTATTATCCTCCTCAAGTACTTTTTATCTCCATCGTTACAGCAATAAGTTCATGGTTGATTTTTTAATTTTTTTCTTTTTTCCTTAATCCTCTTCTATCTCATTCGTTTTTCATGACATGAAAAGCATTGCAAAAGTTGATAGTGCGGAATTCGATATGGGTTTAATCTGGTGAATACTGAATTTGTATTAATCATTCAATAAGAGGGACACCTCTATTTATACATAATTAAACATCTAATAAGAAAGCTAAAATATTACTGAATATTTAAATTATGGAAATTAAATCAGAATAATATAAAATATAAAATAAAAATATTCTACTAATATTCTTCTTTCCAAGAAGCATCACCTATTCCTTATAATGCTCCATCTAAAAACTTTTGAACAATCGAGAAATACAGTTTCAACGGATGTCCTCTTCAAGGGTGAATTTTGTAGGAGGGAGTGAATGAATGTAAGGAATAAGAAGTGAAAAAATGTTGGTGGTTGAAGTAAATATTAATCAGTAATTTAAGTAAAAAGGCCAAAAAGAAGGAAATTAAATTATAGTTAATACAAATCGGTAGTAGGTGATCCAACAACATTCTGGATTAAATGAAACAATAGATGAGATTGTTCATGTTTATTAGTGTTGTATTGAAAAAAAGACAATAGATGGGCGGTAAAAGGATTGTATTGAAAAAAAAACATGGGCCGAATAAGGGTTTGATTACAAGTCTGGAAAGTCTGGGTTTGATTAATCTCATTTTTCATAATTGGGCCTGTGCAACGGGCCGGATAAGAGCTAAGTCTGGTTCTAGCTTAAACGGGCCGAGCCAGGCCGGGCTGGGTCGTAGAAAATAGGAAATGAGCTTTGAATGGGTTGGGCCCATTAAGCTAGGCCCGTCCCGTCCCAAGATTAAGCTTTGATTAATCTCATTTTTCATAATTGGGCCTGTGCAACGGGCCGGATAAGAACATATTTATTTTATATTCTCTAAAAGTTCTTGCAAATCATATTATTAAATTTCATTACTTTAACTCCAAAACAAAATTTCTTATATTATGTTCCTTACATTAATGTCATATTATACAATTTTATTAGTTCAAAAACTGATACAATTTTAATGAATTTGCAGTTGATCAAAACTGATGAAATTAGTATAGAAAATCATTTCCATAATTCCAATGAGTACAAGTAATTGTCAATATCAAATAAAATCCGATCAATATAAAAAATTAAAGTATATTCGTTGATATTAAAATTAACAATAAAAAATGTCAGAAATTAAAATAAGGAAAAAGCATATTAAAATCAAATAATGTACCAATGACATAGAAGCAAACACAAGATTCTTCGGTGGTGCTGAACATTTTCTCTAGCATTTTCAATTCTCATTTTTTTCTCTTAAATTCAATTAAAACCTAGAAAATATGTGATGCTTTCAATTCAATTAAAAAAAATTAATCTGCAGAAAATTGGGGATTGTGCCATTACAATTGGACTATAAAACTAAAGCTTTGATTGAGAGAAATAAAATTAAGATAAGAAAAATCAAATAAATTAAACTCTTGTGTATGAGAGTAAAAAGGGGAGGAAAGTCAGCCAAGTAACTAAGTAATAAATATCTACTGCTCTCTACTCGCCTGCTACGGCTTGAATTACTGAAATAGTATAGAAACTCGTGCAATGCATGAATTTATAAGTGTGAAATATATAAAAATATAGCTTTAAAGAATAATGCAAGTATATATTATCATGATTAAATTTATCGAATACATGCCTTTTTTAAAGCAAAAATTAACTACTGATTTTTTATAATTATTTATCGAATATATCAGTTTTTCATTCAATCAAATGCATCAAATTTTAGGTTATTTATATAGAATTGCGATAATAAATTATACTGCATTCTATACCTAATTTAGCTCCAAGTTTAAAAATAATCAAATTCTAAATCAGGTAACTATTGTCATGTAAACAAATATTATCCATTAAAACAATTATATTTGTCAAGCCATCTTAGGATGACTCTTAGAATTTTGAATCATTTTTATAGTATTGTATATGATTAGGACCGGAATAACCAGTTAAATTAAATAAGCGCATGAAAATAGTACAAGTTGTAATGTTGTATGCTGTTTTAGTGGGTCAGAGGTGTTTAATACGTGCAGTTGGCCTCGAGTTCGAATACCTTTGGAATCGATTTGTTGCTGCTGTACAGCAGCTTGCCTTGTTGTGTTGCTTGGCACGCTGGATGCAAAGCATCGTTGTCATTTTAGAAATATGATAAATTTTTTTCGTTACAACTCCGAATTTAATGTTTGACCAGTCGATTCGAAGTTAAGGAACTCAACTTTTTTCTCTATTATTAGCATTTAAGTTGACTTTACATGAATTATATGCCTTTTGCTTTGCTCGAATTTGACTCCTTTTTCATCTATTGCCCTTACTTTTTCCT
Source organism: Amaranthus palmeri (assembly GCA_019776075.1). Classification (NCBI taxonomy): domain Eukaryota; kingdom Viridiplantae; phylum Streptophyta; class Magnoliopsida; order Caryophyllales; family Amaranthaceae; genus Amaranthus; species Amaranthus palmeri. The sequence goes on from JAAKBH010000008.1 coordinate 2,538,139, forward strand.
CGGCTTTGATTCTTCCTCAGAACCTCCGGGGATTAGGAAACATCGTCCCTAACACGCATTTGCTTGGAAAAAGGTGATAAACCTACAAACACATGCTTCTCTTGGAAAGGGGCGTAAACCCAAGAAAAAGAATTGAGACGCAACAAAAGCTGCAAAGCAACATAATAAATATCATGCATTTATTGAATTAAAAATTAAAAGACTTGATGAATATTTTGTTTAAGAACCTGAATGTCGGAAGCTTCATATATTTGGTCGCTTAATTAGTATAATTAAAAGACTTTGATTGTATATTTAATTGTTTGATTTTGAACTTTGTTATATTTTAAACATTAATTTGTGATTTGGAACTTTTTTGGTTCATGTAAATTGAAAGGTGGTTGTTGTATCTAGACTTCAAAAATTAAAAGACCTGATGAATATTTTGTTTTAAGAACTTGAATGTCGGAAAGCTTTATATATTTGGTCGCTTAATTAGTATAAGGTATTAGAAGATCCTTATAACCTTATTAATTGAAAATGCTCAAATAATTAACATGGTTGATATGAGTCTTACTTCCTCTGTTCCATATTAGTTGCACTATTTGCTTTTACACACTTCCAAATGTACCAATTCAATCTTTAATATCTCTAATTATACATATCGAAAAATTATAAAAACTCAAAATTAATAAACTTTGGATCGAGACAATTCAAACAAGATCTCACATGACTATGTTTTAACTTTAAGATTACTGAAAATATAAAAGTCAATTTGCTTAATGAATAGTACCGTAGTCAACTATGTTGCAACTAAAAAAGAATGGAGGAAGTATATTTTTTAAAATAGATAAGGGAAAAAATTAAAACATTGTATTGGACCCATATCTAGACCTTAGATCCGCTAGAACCTAGTTGTTTTGGTTTGAGTCCAAAATTATCAGACCCTATGGATCTAAGTTCGAGTTTAGGTCCAATAAAAAAGGGTCTGAATCTAAGTCTAGGTAGACTCGATCTAGATTAGACCCATGCTCATTCCTAATTCACAGGTTCATGTGAGGGGAATGTTAGAATATATAATATATCTTAGAAACTTAACCATCATTTTAAATTTAAATATTAAATAATATGAAGAGACGTGTTAAAGTATATAAAATAACTTATTTCACTCAAATCAAATACTTTTGGCTTGGCTTATTACCGACGATTTAGCACATATTAAGACGACAAGCAGGCTTATTGGCTTCTTTGTTTGGTTCAATGATTTGCTTATAAAATACTTTTCTATTTGCTTATAAAATATTTTAATTTTTGTAAAGCAAATCAAAGTGTTGAATGTATATAATTGAGTATAAAGATCAAATAATTAAAAATATATGAGAATGCAAATAACATTAAAAGTTAATTAAAATAGGCTGAATTTAAATCTACAAATAAACCGGAATAACTTGTTTAAAATTAAACCTTGTGCTTGTTAAGGAACCAACTCAACCAAAAGCTTAAGCTGATGGTTGAGAGTACCCCAGAATATGTTATATACTCTAACACGCCTCCTTACACGAGAGTCCTTCGGGATAGAAGTGTGGATGCAACACAGGCTCTCCTCATACCTGATGCTAAATATTCCACTTAAATGAGGGGTGTTGAGATTCGAACCTGTGACCTCTTGTCACGTTGGCTTCTGATACCATGTTAAGGAATCAACTCAACCAAAAGTTTAAATTGATGGTTGAGGGTTGAGGCCCCATAATATTATTACGTAAAGTATATAATGCAATACAAATTACAACTCGGGAATTTGTATAAACCCCTTTGATTGATGACAAAAATAAACTTACAAGACGATTACAATGTAACAAGTAAATTGAAGATTATTGTGTAACGATGAACGTCACCCGGAAACTTGATACAAATCGAAGGCGTGTGCTCACTATCCTTTTGTGATATTTCCCCCACAAAGGTACTTGGGTTGTTGTTTGGAAATTCATAACGAGATACAATCGATTACAACACAACCTTAGTACTTAGGTTGTATTAAGCAATAACAATGTGTTTGAGGAATAACAAGTTGTGGAAATGCACTAACAAAAGTTAATTACTCTTTTGTATGCAAAGAACAAATGAGAAAAGCTTAGAAATCAGGAGAAGAGTAAGAAAAGGTGTGTAGAACTCATCCCTCAAGGCACCTATTTATACTCAAAGAGTATATGGAGGAGCCTCCTCATAATCATCACCCATAATGATCATATTGATGATCATGGGTATCAATGCAATTGAATGACATTATTCTTAGTCATTCATGAGCATTATAATCTCAGAATTAAGGCATAATCAAGAGAATCCGAGGCATTAATCACATAGGAAACGGGAAGAAAAAGCAACGGCACTATTTTGCCCAGACCGCCGAGTCGGCGGTCCCTCCAAAAGACCCATCGCCGACTCGGCTTTTGCTTTTGCCTACTGACCAAAATGGTTTTTCCAGTAGCCAAAAGCCGACTCGGCTGTGGCTACACAAGGGGGATCGCCGAGTCGGCTTTTGGCCTCTGCCTAGATCCCCCTTTTTCCCTTGTTTCCTTTGATTAAGAAATAACTTAAATGCCTTTTGGACCTCGTATATTAATACGTTTTGTCCCACTACTTTTAGTAGCTTTAGCGATGTATACGGACTTAATAAATCGATACGATTGGTCCCACTACCTTAGTAGTACTTGATGATTATAATATACAGGATTATTATGCACTAAATGTTCAACAATCCTCCCCCATTTTGGGTATAATAAGCCTCTCATTTACCAAAACTCATAATACATTTCATGCATCAACGCTAATATCCCTACGGATTGAATTAACGCCTAGTACAACACACTTAACAAGTGATCGAGCCAGAATTGATTTCCATTCGGAATTGAATCAAATGACACTTCTGACCACTTGAAGATGTAGTACACACAAAACAAATAACACAAAGTTATTAACTTGACACATTATAAGGCCGTGTCCGTATCTTATTCATAAGTTTATCATAGTCATTATGCCAATCTTGACTACTTGAAGCGGCCACACTTCAAACTTATATAGGTAGGTTCTCATTACGTATAAGACATATCCCCGTGACGTGGATATAACACCAAGAGCTCTTCAACTCTTGATCTTGAGAACTTTCAAAACGACTACCTTATTCCATCACGGTACAAAGCAACGATGGGTCATGCAAGAGTTGCTTTAACAAAAACCAAGAGGACTTTACCACATTGAATTCAGACACGATGTTACTCATGCGTGAATTGGGCTTTCCCAAATGATTTTACTGACATAAACCGATCTCAATTGAGGCTTTCTCAATTGAGTCTCTATTCATGGCTTTCGTAAACGAATCCGCCACATTGAACTTAGTGTTCACATAGTCAAAAGTTATGACCCCGTTAATGATAAGTCCTTGCACAAGGCTATGCCTTAGAGCAATATGACGAGACTTACCATTATACACTTGACTATAGGCTCTACCTAAAGCCGTCATGCAATCCGCATGAATCGCCACCGGTGAAATTGGCTTAGGTAACAAAGGTATCTCAAACATGAGATTCCTCAACCACTCAGCTTCACTAGCTGCTGAAGCTAAAGCGATAAACTCAGCTGACATCGTAGAGTCGGCTATACATGTTTGTTTCTTAGAAGACCAAGAAATGGCACCTCCCCCATAAACAAACACCCATCCACTAGTAGAAGAGTTATCCTCTTCATTAGTGATCCAACTAGCGTCAGAATAACCTTCTAGAGTAGGAGGTTCTCCGCTATACGTAATACCAAAATCCTTGGTACGCAACAAGTATCTTAATACTCTCCTTATCGCCATCCAATGATGGGGACCTGGGTTACTAGTAAATCTACTAAGTTTACCCACCGCAAATGCTATGTCAGGCCTAGTACTAGTCATAGCATACATCAAAGATCCTATGACCTTTGAATACTCCAATTGTGAAATTGGTTGACCGGTATGTTTAGCAAACTTCATACCCGGTTCCATGGGAGTAGAGACCGGCGCTTTATCAAGCATATTAAACCGCTTAAGTATCTTCTCAACATAGTGAGCCTGACTTAACTTAATACGGTTCCCTTGCCTTATGATCTTAATGCCTAAGATCACATCAGCCTCCCCCATATCCTTCATCTGAAAGGATCTAGACAAAAAATCTTTTATCTCTTGGACTTGTGTTATACAAGTTCCAAAGATAAGCATGTCATCGACGTATAGGCAAATGATAACACCATTACCATGGCTATCAAACTTGCTATACACACACTTATCGGCTTGATTCAACTTGAATCCAAAGGACAATATAGTTTCATCAAATTTTTGATGCCACTGTTTAGGTGCTTGTTTAAGTCCATACAAGGACTTGACAAGTTTACACACCTTTTGTTCTTGTCCTTTCAAAACAAACCCTTCGGGTTGTTTCATATAAACTTCTTCATCTAATTCCCCATATAGAAATGCGGTTTTAACATCCATTTGATGTATTTCTAGATGATAGACTGTAGCTAACGCTACCAATAACCGAATAGTGGTTATTCTTGCAACCGGTGCATATGTATCGAAATGATCGATACCGTGCTTTTGTCTAAAGCCTTGAGCCACTAAACGGGCTTTGAATTTATCAATAGTACCGTCGATTTTCATTTTCTTTCTGAAAATCCACTTGCAACCGATTGGTTTGCAAGTTGGAGGAAGATCCACTAACACCCAAGTGTTATTTCCCATGATGGATTGCATCTCATCATCGATAGCCTCTTTCCAAAAAGCACTATCATGTGATGCCATAGCATCGCTATAAGTCAATGGGTCACCTTCCACATTATATAAATATGGAACACTAGAAGATACTTCACTTCTATCACCTTCAACCAAGTATACTTGGAAATCCGGTCCAAAGCTCTTTGCTTTCCGTTGTCTCTTACTCCGTTTAGGAATAGGATCAACTAAATCAAGTTCATCTATTTGTTGACTTTCATCAACATCTAGAAGTGAACTTTGTTGACTATCATCAACACTTTCATTGGTACAACTTTGTAGATGTCTTTGTCTACTCAATGATGAAAATCGATTTTCATCAAAAATGGCATCTCTTGACTCTATAATCGAATGAAGCAATATATAGTCATTTTGTTCTATAACATAGAACCTATAGGTTTTGCTATGAATAGCATAGCCTATAAAGATGCACTCAAGCCCACGTTCACCGAGCTTCTTTTTCTTGTTGCCGGGCACTCTTACAATGGCTCTACAACCCCAAACCTTAAGATAACTTAAGTTTGGTTTCTTTTTGTACCAAAGTTCATAAGGAGTTTCCTTATTCGTTCTCATTGGAACTCGGTTAAGAATGTGACAAGCCGTCAACATTGCTTCACCCCAAAATCCATCACTCAAACCCGAGTAGGATAACATGGAATTAACCATCTCTTGTAGAGTACGGTTTTTCCTCTCCGCCACACCATTAGATTGTGGTGCATAACCGGCGGTAGTTTCATGTATTATACCCATTGAGTTGAAATAAAGCGGATCATAATATTCACCTCCTTTATCGGTTCTTAACCTTTTAAGTTTACTACCAATTTGTATTTCTACTTCTTGTTTGTAAATCTTAAAATGTTCAAGAGCCTCATCTTTTGAATGCAAAGGATAAACATAACAAAACTTTGAGAAATCATCTATAAAAGTTATGACATACTTTTTGTTTCCCAAAGACGGTGTACTATGAAAATCACAAAGATCACTATGGATTAACTCCAAAATTTCGGTTTTTCTTTCAACACTTTTAAAAGGTGTTCTAGTGATCTTAGTTAACATGCACGTTTTGCAATTTTAGACATTTTATTGCACATTGGAATTAAGTTCATGTTTAGACATAAAAGAAATTTTATCAAAATTTACATGTCCAAGTCTAACATGCCACAAATAATGCAAATCATCACTTTCATTCATGGTAGAAACATTACAAATAGCTTTTTTATTTAAATCTAATGAAAGCTTAAAAAGACTATTACATAGATAAGCACGCCCAATAAACAAATTATTTTTGGAGATAATACACCTATCGGCTTCAAACACTAGTTTGTAGCCCAATCGATTCAAAATAGGACCCGAGACTAAATTTCTACCTATTTCGGGTGTGTAATACACATCTCTTAATACTAAAAGATTCCCCGAAGTAAACAACAATTCAACTTGTCCTTTGCCTTGGACCTTGATAGGTGCATTGTTTCCCATGTAGAGATGCTCCCCATCAACAACCTTGTTAAAGGTTTTGAACCATTGTGTAGAATTACATACATGTCTCGATGCCCCCGAATCGATCCACCAAGCCAAGGAATCATCCTGCAAAGCACTAATATTAGTATTCAAAGTAGAAAAACTCATATTAGAATTTTCATCAAAACATGCAAGATTACCTTGTGTGGGTGGTCCCTTGCTAGTTGAAGCTTGACCATTCCCCTTGGCTTTCTTTTGCTTGTTCTTTAGAACAAAGCAATTCTTCCTTCGGTGCCCGGACTTTCCACACTCCCAACATACCTTTTCGGCATTGGGATTAGTAGCTTTCCCCTTTGAAGAGTCATTTCTCTTCCTCTTATCTCCGGGACGGGATTGTGGTTTCCCTTCCCCAACCATGTTTATAGTAGGTACATTAGGATTATCATCCTTCCGGTTCTCATGAACCCGAATGCTAGACTCGACAATTATGTGTTGTCCAAGGTCGGAGAGTGTAATCTCCTCCCTTTTATGCTTAAGAGCATGTCTAACATCCCTCCATGAAGGAGGCAATTTGTCTATTATGCTTGAAACAAGAAAAACTTCATCAATTTCAATTTTATGTAATTTAAGGTTAGCATGCATTCTTTGCAATTCATGAAATTGATCTATGATTGGGCGATCTTCTACCATTTTGTAAGAATTAAAATTACTTACTAGAAATTTCTTGGAGCTAGCATCCTCCGCCATGTATTTATTTTCAAGAGCATCCCACAATTCTTTTGCGGACTCATGATATTGGTAGATGTCAAATAATGCATCTTGCATTCCATTGAGGATGTGTCCCCGGCAAATGAAATCATCGTTCTCCCACTTTGATCTCTTACGGTTTTGTTCAAGTATCTCCGTTTCCGGAATCACCGTTTCCGGATCATCCGACTTAGCAACCTCCGGTTTGGGTGAGCTTATAACATAAGCCACATTGAGGGTAGTGAGCATGAACATCATCTTCTTTTGCCAACGTCTAAAGTCGACGCCGACAAACTTTTCTAACTTAGCAAAGTTAGAGGTAAAGTCCTTCATTGATGCCATCGTATGAAGATTATCACAAAAGATTATTACGTAAAGTATATAATGCAATACAAATTACAACTCGGGAATTTGTATAAACCCCTTTGATTGATGACAAAAATAAACTTACAAGACGATTAAAATGTAACAAGTAAATTGAAGATTATTGTGTAACGATGAACGTCACCCGGAAACTTGATACAAATCGAAGGCGTGTGCTCACTATCCTTTTGTGATATTTCCCCCACAAAGGTACTTGGGTTGTTGTTTGGAAATTCATAACGAGATACAATCGATTACAACACAACCTTAGTACTTAGGTTGTATTAAGCAATAACAATGTGTTTGAGGAATAACAAGTTGTGGAAATGCACTAACAAAAGTTAATTACTCTTTTGTATGCAAAGAACAAATCAGAAAAGCTTAGAAATCAGGAGAAGAGTAAGAAAAGGTGTGTAGAACTCATCCCTCAAGGCACCTATTTATACTCAAAGAGTATATGGAGGAGCCTCCTCATAATCATCACCCATAATGATCATATTGATGATCATGGGTATCAATGCAATTGAATGACATTATTCTTAGTCATTCATGAGCATTATAATCTCAGAATTAAGGCATAATCAAGAGAATCCGAGGCATTAATCACATAGGAAACGGGAAGAAAAAGCAACGGCACTATTTTGCCCAGACCGCCGAGTCGGCGGTCCCTCCAAAAGACCCATCGCCGACTCGGCTTTTGCCTACTGACCAAAATGGTTTTTCCAGTAGCCAAAAGCCGACTCGGCTGTGGCTACACAAGGGGGATCGCCGAGTCGGCTTTTGGCCTCTGCCTAGATCCCCCTTTTTCCCTTGTTTCCTTTGATTAAGAAATAACTTAAATGCCTTTTGGACCTCGTATATTAATACGTTTTGTCCCACTACTTTTAGTAGCTTTAGCGATGTATACGGACTTAATAAATCGATACGATTGGTCCCACTACCTTAGTAGTACTTGATGATTATAATATACAGGATTATTATGCACTAAATGTTCAACAAATATTTTATATACTCTAACAGTGCTGAACATATTCAAATATTACGTATATCAGTCATCCACATCTTCAAAAACATATATGTTTAAACTCCAATTTAATTTGAAAAAATTGACATTAAGAATTCATACATTCACCGATCCATTTGGAATAATCTCAAACATGAATCATCTTTTAATAACCTAGTTTTTGCCCTTAGTTTGCTGTTAGCATACTAATAGGATATGTTTATAGCAAACTAATGTTAAAGGTTGAAGTATTATAAAATAAAAGGTATACTGATAGCAAACCAAGGATAAATGTTAAATTATTAAAAAATAATCTAAAGTGAAAATATTTACGGCTGAGGGGTGAAATATTGGATTATCAATATCAACTTTTCTTTTATTTTTTTCAATTAATTTAGCATTAATTTTCAGAGTATAAATTAATATTTCATAATTAAGACTTGAATAGCTCTTATTGTCTCACAATTATAAGAATAATATACATTCAAACATTAAAGAATAATAGTTCATAACGACAACAAAAAAAAAAACTAGCTTTTAGATATTTTTAATAATGAACTGTTGACTCATTTGAGTAAAAATTCACTCAACCCAAAATTAATACAAATAAACTGCCAACATCATTAAAAAAAAAAAGTATATATAAAATTCTCTAATAATATTATCAACTAGTATAAAACCTCGTGCAATGCACGAATTTCTTAGTAAGAAAATATAAATAGATAAATGTATTTTTCAAAGAGATTTAAAGTTATCACATCATCAACTATATATAAAATAATAATTATTAAGATAGATATAAATGATATTGTTCATATCATTCTATGCAACAAAGACTTTCAGCTAATTAATTTTTAAGAGGACTATAAATACAAGTTGGTTAGTTTTTTTGTTATGTAAGTCAATATTTCAACCAATAAAATCCTTTCATCTAGAGAGACTCTATAAGGATGCCACGTGGCATTTTACAGTTCTTTTATTAAATTGTATGATATTATGTTTACTTTTTAGATAAAAACGAAATTCTCTAATGACACAAAACCGCTAATGTCATTAACAAAATTATGTATTTTGAAATTTGTAACAATTTTTTTTACAGAGACCGTCTTTTGTAAATACGACTCTCAAAAGTCCAGCCCAAATCTATATTTAGAGTTGTAACAATATATATTTAAAATTGGATTGAGCTTTTAAGAGCCGTCTTTATAAAAGACAGTCTCAAGTAAGAATTTGTGTTTTTTTTTTAAATCAATAATTGTTATATGCAGCATCTTAAAGCCGGAAACTTCCATAAAATATTACTTATGTCACGTCTTGTTTTAGTAATTTATGATAATAATATGTATTAAACAGTAATTAATTTCTGATTCTTAATTACAATACTGTGGAGATTTATTCTCTAAAAATAAATGTTTTACGTAGACTTACTTGACTATATTTTTTCTTATACATTAGCCGCAATATAAAACATATATGTTCAAATGATAAATAGCGCAATCCGTAACGTTTTAAGTATTTCAATACGTAGAAAGTATGTATATGATATACTTATCCAAAACTTTTGTTTCAATGGTAAGAAATTTTATTCTAAACACAAGTGCACGGTATATATATGTAATTATACGGGTTAAACTCAAGGAAGCAAATTAATTAATTTGCCTAATTTATAATTACGAGATACAAACAAGCAATTCTGATTGTTAAATTTTATTCTAATGCTAATGATAATTAAAGGACTCAAATCAAATGTGATAATGAAATAGAAAAAAATCAACAATTCGGAATTTAATTAATAAATAAAGGATTCTAAGATATAGATAATCACTTAAATACTCATATGAATACAACGAATAATAGTATCCGTAAAAGTTTGGATTGTTTAGGTGATTTAAATTAATCTTGTTAATATCAAGTTTCTAACTATTTAGATTAACTATTAGATAGACCCTATCAATTATAGTAAGTCTCATGGGAGACGGTCTATTCTATAGACGGAATCCATGAAGCCCAGCCCAAAATATAACATAGTATATTTGGGGTTATAATAAATTATTTGGGGTTATAATAATTTATATTTGGAGTTATAGAATAGTATATTCGAGGTTATAATACCTTACATTTAGGATTATAACATAATATAATTGATATGATAATAAAAAAAAATCAGTTAAGGGAAATGGGCTGGCCCAATTTTATAGTCTATACTATAGACCATCTCTTGTGAGATTTTGTGTATCAATTAAATTCTCATATTTAACCTATGTGTCTTAAACTGACAACACCAAGACATGAATGAACAAGAGCATTAATACGCTTTATTTACATATGTTCCATGCAAAATAGAGATTTCACATATGACTTTACAATACACACAATAAAACCTCTATAAATTACGATCAATCTAAATTCAATTGCAGTTTAATTACATAACTTGAACTTACTGATAATTGTTGGATAGAATTTCTTGAAGGATCGCGTGCGTAGCACACTACCCCCAAAATAGTAGTAAAAAAGAAATCTTTTGAAATATTATAAGCTGTAAATGGCTAAATGCATTCTGTGAAGACAACTAAAGTTAAATCAACTTTGTTTCATAAATTTTTGAATTGAATAATAATAATGATAAAAAAGAAGATATTTTTAATATATTTAATTTTATTTGTAGAATCGTAGGATTCAACGATTCAATTCTATACGTTTCTTAGTAGAATCTCGATTTTAACAACTTTGAACAATAGGAAATGAAGAGAGTATAGATATATTTCAGCAAATACTGTTATTATAACTTTTCAATTAAAATTAGCTTAACTAAAATTGCTTTAATATCATATTGAAGAAATAATCAAAATAAAAATTAAGACAATAATTAAGGCCCAATAATATAATAATTTACTCCCAAGTAGAGGTGTTCATTCGGGTGATCGGGTCGGTTTCGGACGGGTGTCATTCGGTTCGGTTATGTTTCGGCTGTTTGTTATGACGGGTCGCACTCGGGTCGGGTCGGTTAGTCACGGTTCGGTTAAAGATCGGTTATTCGAGCAATCGGTTAAGCATCGGTTCGGTGCCGGTTGAAGTTCGGGTTGAGTGTTAATCGGTGTCGGGTTGTCATCGGTTAATAATTTGGTTCGGTTTTGTCGGGTACAGACCGAGTTCGGTTTTTTAGAAAACAGAATTCGGCTACGTATTAATAATTACTATCGATCAAAAACAAAATAGTTAATATGCAAATCAATTAGTGATCATTATTACTTTGTTACTTTTACATGTTTGACCGAAATTTAAAAATATAAAGTTCTATAAATTTTCCTCTAGTACGATTAAAAGTAGTTTAATAAACATTGACCATTGATTATTAGCTCTAAATATATGAAATCATGTATTTATTAGATTAACTAATAAAATGATTGAATATAAGCATATCATACTTCTATCTTAAAAATTGGTTCAGATTTAAAGCAATTCGATCTAAAATTCATTCGGGTTAAGTCGATTTTAGCCGGATTGAGTTCGGTTTCGAGCATGATTCGGGTCGGATATGACTCGGGTCGGTCATTTTTAGGTTCGGGTGATCTCGGTTAACGGTTATGTGTCGTTTACAAAACTCCGTTACAGTTCGGGTTCAGATTTCCCATTTTCGGTGTCAATCGGTTCGGGTACAACATCGGTTCGGATATTGTCGGTTCGATAAACCTGAAAACGAAAGATATTTTCGGGTCGATTTACTTTCGGTTTCGGTTCGGATTTTCGGGTCGGGTCGCTTTTGAACAGCTCTACTCCCAAGTCCCAATATATAATCAAGATAACGTCTCACTAACAGATCCCACTCAATTAGAAGTACTTTTATGCGATTTCGAATCAAAAATACTGTTGTCTTGGCTTATTACCGACAATTTACCACACTAATCAGTGAAGGCAAGCAAGGTTATTGGCTTGTGTGTTTGGTTCAATGATTTGCTTATAAGATATTTTTTTCTAATACAATATAATATTATTGGTTGGCTTGGGTTCAATGATATGCTTTTTTTTATTATATATATTGGTGTCTTTCATCAATGTAGGTCCTTTATTATCGATTTGAATCAAAGTGTTGAATGTATATAATTGAGTATAAAAATTAGATAATTATAAATTTATTAACAATGATACACTCGGTGATATGATAATGATGAAATATATTAACAATGAAAATAACATCAAAACTTCTAGTATAATAGGTTGACTTGTAACTTGTTTCAAGTTTCACCTTGTGTTGAACAATATTAAAATACTAAAAAAACTCAGTCATCTACACCTTTAACAAATATCTATGTTTAAAAATCAATTTACTTTTTATTTTTTATTAATTTAGCATTAATTTTTAGAGCGATCATGATCATCATTCCAGTGTCTCTCAAAATATTCAACAATAGAGATTATTAATGAAGGCAAGAGGCAACAAAACATATATAGAATTGAAAGAAAGAGAGTAGTTGACTTGAAGGGAAAACACACACTGTGACGTGCACGCGCGCATATATATATATATATATATATATATATATATATATATATATATATATATATATATATATATATATATATATATATATATATATATATATATATATATATATATATATATATAGTTTGGATCACGTGAAAACCATTTAAAATGGTGAAAACTGAAAATATAGGTACATAAAATCTCAAATGGAGTACATATATATTTAGGTGGTAGTTTTGTAAATAATTAGACATTTGCTAAAGAGTGTACATAAATGCTTAAAAGCGGTATATATTCAGATGACATTTTTGTAAATGATATAGATTTTTTGTTTAAAAAGAATATGTACACCCGATAAGATAATATGTACCTCTTTTACTACAATATGTTTATATATTTGTCTGATTTTTAATTTTCTCCACTTTAAGTGTTTTAAGTGGCCAAAAACAAAGTAATTGCCGGGAGAAGCTCTTTTCTCAGTACAAAAAACACCAACATGGTGTTAGGTTCATGAAAATACGCGTCAAAATCAGCACTAAATGTCGAGTCGACTTTTACCTATGCCAAAGATGCCGAGTCAACGTTAGCATTTGGAAAATATCCCAATCCAGACTTAAACGCCGACTGCGATCGAAAATGACACGTTTCCAAATCCTTTATTTCCTCCAATTCCTTGATAAAGACTCTAGGTTGAGTCACCAATAATTTTCTTTTTAAATCTTTTTACTTTATTAGGGAATTAATCCCTTTAAATCCTTCCTTGTGAATTGCGTACGTGCTTCCATTCAAATTTGTAATCCATATAAAAGAAATTTTATCCTTTTAAATTCTTTTCATTCCTTCAATTCTTTTAATCCAAATTAAGTGTTAGTGATAATAAATGATGATGATAGAGTTGATATATTATCAATGTTCCATATACTAGTGTCCATGTCGTTATATAATAAAACTATCACAAGGTATCAATTCTAGACTCACATACTGTTATTTTTGAGACAAATTTGATCGCTTTCTACTCATATCCACATATAAACACGCACATTATTTCTCAATTTTAGACCAACTAAATTGAACAAAATAATACTATAAAAAAATGAAAACATTCTCAATTTGATAAATAAAGTACTTCCTTCGTTCTAAAATACTAGCTACATTTCTAACACTATTCATCATTCAAGCTTCTTTAATATATTGCGACTTATGTGTAAGAAAAAATATAGTCAAGTGAGATCTTGTTTGAATTGTCTAATCGCATACTTTTATAATATTAAACTTTTATAATTTTTACATGTATATAGTTCAATATAAAAATTATCAAAATAAAACATTAGTCAAATATAACAAGTATAGTGGAACGAGAAAAGTATAAATCACGTTGTGTACTTCCTTCACCTAGCAACTACATACTACAAGCCACACATCAATATTTAACCCCGTTACTATCTTTCCTTCCTCCTTAGCAACATTTTAAGTTGCCAAAAACACACAACTTAATTCCTCTAAAAAAATTATTCTATAAACAGAAACTATAGCAAATATTTTATTGTTTTTTTTTTTTAAAATAATGTATAATTATCTAGTATCTATGTTGAAATTTTTCCAAAATGACCCATTAACTATGGTTATTTTGTTCATGGCACCAATGTTATTGGGAATCATGATCTCAAGGCTAAGGCGAAAACCATACCCACCGGGTCCAACGGGTCTACCCATCATTGGCAATATGATGATAATGGACCAATTAACCCACCGTGGGCTAGCCAACTTAGCCCAACGTTATGGTGGGCTTTTCCACCTCAAAATGGGCTTTGTTCACGTGATGGTAGTATCCAGCCCGGAAGAGGCCCGTCAAGTACTTCAACTCCAAGACAATATCTTCTCGAACCGACCCGCTACTATTGCTATAAGTTACCTTACTTATGATCGGGCTGACATGGCTTTTTCCCAATACGGCCCGTTTTGGCGTCAAATGCGTAAACTTTGTGTTATGCGTCTATTTAGCCGTAAACGGGCCGAATCTTGGCAATCAATCCGTGATGAGGTTGATTACATTGTCCAAAACCTAGCTAGTCGGGCCGGGTCATCAGTTAACGTAGGTGAGCATGTATTTAATTTTACTAAGAATATTACTTATCGGGCCGCCTTCGGGTCAAATTCTTCTGAATGCCAACAAGAATTTATTGCCATATTACAAGAGTTTTCAAAACTTTTTGGGGCGTTTGATATAGCGGATTTCATACCATATCCTACATGGCTTGACCCGAATGGGCTTAAGGATCGTCTCGTTAAGGCCCGGGGTGCATTGGATGGGTTTATTGATAGGATTATTGATGATCATATTAGTAAAAAGAAGGGTATAAATGGTAATGTAAAACAAGAAGATAAAGGTGAAGAAGATATGGTGGATGATTTGTTGAACTTTTATGGTGAAGAAGCTAAGGTTAATGAGTCGGAAGATTTGCAAAATGCTATTAAACTCACTAAGGATAATATCAAAGCCATCATTATGGTAAGTGCTATTTTTGTTAATTTTTTATTTATAATTTTAAAAAATTTAATTCTAAAGTTACAAATTTACCTTTAATAGTAAGTTTTAAAAAATTGCCATTTATTTATTCATTTCGTTCTTAAAAGATTATCCATTATAGGTTTTTCACACAAATTGAAAAGGCTAGAATTTTTGTAGTAAATGGGTATTATATATTTTAATTAAATAGTAGTGTGAAGTAATGATTGTATTGGTATTATGAGAGAGCAAAGACATTTAAATTAAAAATAAAATAAAGAAAAAAGGATATATCATTGTCATTAATATAGAGAGAGTATATTTGGGGAAAATGGGAGAGATTATGAGGGTATATTTGAGAAAAAAGATTTTGAAAAATGGAAAGTATTTTAGAGTAGATAAACATTTGAAACTATTAAGGTGGACAAAAAAAAACAAAAGGAGTATTTTTTTATTAAAAGTGATTTAAAATTTGTTGTTTGTTTGTAATATAGTACCTTTTGACGACAAGTGAAGATGATCTGATTATAATCAAGTCTTTGACTTGTAATTTTTGACACAAATAAATTACAAAAGATACTTTAACTACTTCGCGATCTCGAAAGTTTAGTAGTATCCAACAAAAGATATTATAGATAATAAATTAATTTTGTATTAATGGTGAGAATTAAACAACTTTTATGAGAGTGAAAATTATAACCCTCATCCATTAGGCTCACTTAAGATTCCCCTAAAACTACACCTTATAATTCAAAAAAGAAAAAAAATCAATTCTTGAATATATAAGACCGTCATCATGACACGAAACATATAATCAGCTCATTTCACAAATTCATCAGTTTGAAATTGTAATTGGTCACTTTATTAGTGTATAAGTGATAACTTTATAGATCACTTTATTTTGAAATTATAATTGGTTATAATTTCAAAATTGATACTACAAAAAAATAATCTACATCGATTGAAAGTTCCGACTAACAAAACAATCGAAAATTTCCGACTAATAGATGATTTTCACATTTGAAAAATCATAAGTTTGGTACAAGCCAACTTAAAATATGAATGATGATAATAATTTTTTATAGAAAGAGAGACTTAAAATATGAATGATTATAATAATTTTTTATGGAGAGAGACACTTAAAATATGAATGATGATAATAATTTTTTATAGTCACTTTATATACGGTAAAAGATAATATGTTTTATTTTAAGAATATTTAAATTTATGACATAATATATTTTATATGTAATATAGTGACTTTTATAATTAATTTTTTTTGGCTCGATTTTGAATTTAGATTCTTTATCTTATTGAAATCAAGAGTGTAGAATACTTCCTAGCATTCTTATTATGAATACTCTATCTTTATGTAGTACATGGAACATAATAGTAGTCTTATATTATGAACAATCGACCATAATGTATATTGTATATAATTATAACTATTAGAATTTTTTTGTTATATGTTGATTAATTCGTGGTTGTTATTAGAATAAAATAATATTTTGCGATATTAAAATTCTAATAATTGTATTGTAATATTAATTTAATTTTGAAATGTTTGAAATAAATAGGACGTTATGTTTGGTGGAACTGAGACAATAGCATTAGCAATAGAATGGGCTATGACAGAGTTAATACGAAGCCCTGAGGACATGAAACGGGTCCAACAAGAACTTGCCGATGTTGTGGGTTTAAATAGACGGGTCGATGAATCGGATCTTGATAAGCTCCAATTCTTCCGGTGTTGCATGAAGGAGACCCTACGCATGCACCCACCATTCCCACTCTTACTCCACGAAACATCTCAAGATGCAACAATTGGAAAGTACCATATTCCAAAACGGTCATGGGTTATGATCAATGCATGGGCTATAGGTAGAGACCCGAATGCATGGTCGGATCCGGATACGTTCAAACCTACAAGGTTTCTTAAAGAGGGTGTACCCGATTTTAAAGGGGGTAATTTTGAGTTTATACCATTTGGGTCGGGTAGAAGGTCTTGTCCGGGTATGGTACTCGGGTTATATGCACTTGAAATGTGTGTTGCGAATTTACTTCATTGTTTTACATGGGAATTACCGGATGGTATGAAACCTAAAGAACTTAGTACAGATGATATTTTTGGACTCACTGCACCACGTGCTACTCGACTTATTGCGGTACCTAATTTACGTCTATCTTGCCTATCCAATTGATCATGATCTTATAAATGTCATTATTGATGAAGAAACACAAGTGGTATCATTAAAGAGGATTGCAATAAGAATTCAAGAAAGTCGTGTGTACTTGATTTCATATTTGGTCTTGTAAATGTGTATGTAATATTTTTATTTTATTTTATGTAATTGTAAAATAATACTCTTTTTGCCAATAATGCGGGTTGAAAGAAATGAAACAGTCACATTATTAATGAAATTTTATTAATTGTTTTTGAGTGCATAATTTTTTTTATATACCTGTTTATTACTAAATTACAATTATATAATTAGCAGTGATTGTAGTTTTTGAAAACTTTCTAAGATGATGAGAAACTTGTTTATTCGTAGGTAGTTATGAATCATAAAAAGTTACATAAACTTTTGAGGTAAAATTAAAATTTAGCAACGACCAAAAAATATGAAGTACTTACGATTACCTATCTTTTTTATTACTAAATGATGAAATTAAAATAAATATTTGATTCATGCTTCTTTCTTTTTGTCTTTCCTATAAGCATGCATGCTTCTACAAAAATTTCTCATCATTTCTATCATTCAAACACTAAGGGGGTGTTTGCATTGTTATAGTAATTGTAATGGAAAGGGAAAAGAAGTCAATAAAAGAGCAGTTAGGAACCCAATAAAGTTACTTTGAAATTTTGTTTGTTAAGTATACCAAGTAATAGAAACAAACCAATAAATTTTTATTTCCATTGGATCATTAGCGATAACAATTAACAAAGTAACATAATTTATTACCGCTTAATAATTCATTCCATTACTTTTCCTGTCAAATAAATAAGTAGTAACGCATTCATTATTTATTTCCATTTCCATTTTAAAATTTTTTAAAAAAATCTAACAATCCCTTAAACATAAAGAAAAACAAACAAACCCATTGCTATCCAAAAATTGAAATGCCCCTCCCCTAATTCACTCACATTTTCCTCCAAAATTTAATGAAGAACAATCACTAGAATGCTTTAAAGTTTCAAGTAATAAAATACCTTCTTTTCCTAACAGCATCCTCTTCAAAAACTAAATATATACTATAACTTATGGAAATTTATACTTTCAAAATCAAGACATTTCATAAAAATAATTTACATTCAAGAGCTTTTCATAGACATAAAACTTGAAGAAATTTATCAAGAATATAGAGTAAGTTATCTTATTTTTTTTATTTCACTACTTTTTTTAAAAAAAGTTTGTTTATGTAAAACTCTTTTCATAGGAAATCTTCTATAAACTAAATTGATTTAAGATGGATATTTTATTATAAAACTAAGAAAAATTTTCCCTTAAATAGCCATAAAATTTCGGCAACTTAATCAGAGGAAAAAATAAGACAATTTTCTTCTATCAATTAACAATCTTCTTTCTTGTTTCCTTGAGGAAAAAATCTCAAGTGGTGTGACTTGTTCAACAAGTGTTGCTCAACGATAATTCATCACCAAAGTAACAAAATATAAAATAGAAGTAAATCCAACAAGCTTTAGTTAGAAATAAAAAGTCATTAAATTATATAGATAGATCCGAAAACACAAATTCTTGCTATAGACCGTCTATAGTAGAGACGGGTAAATATGAGCTAGCCCATTTTGCAAAATAAGTAACTGTTTAGTTATCAACCTTATTTTTAAATTTAAAATCATTGGGTTGGGCTGTTGAAAGAACCTGTCTTTACCATAGACGGTCTCTCAAGAGACCTTCTGAAACAAAAATAATGTTATTTTAGAATTCTTTGAAAATGTTTGTAGCAAATGAGTTGGATCTTAGTTATTAAGAAGTTGGACCAAAGGTTAAGAATTACTTTTGCGGCCCGTTTGGTAGATGGTAATAAAAGATGATAATAAGAATGAAAAAGGAAAAATTACCCAGAATAATACGACCTTTCACTGATTTCCCAAGAATAATACGAACTTTCAATTAATCACCAATAATACGAACTTTAACATGCATTTTCCGCTGGCATACATGACCTGTTTATAACCAGTAGTACAGTTCTTTTTTTGACCGTTGCTCAGCAGGTTTTATCTCGTATTATTGGTGGTTAATTGAAAGTTCGTACTACCGGTTAGAACCTGCTGAGCAACGGTCAAAAAAAGACATATACTACCGGTTATAAACAGGTCATGTATGCCAGCAGAAAATGCATGTCAAAGTTCGTATTATTGGTGGTTAATTGAAAGTTCGTATTATTCTTGGAAAATCAGTGAAAGGTCGTATTATTCTGGGTAATTTTTCCAATGAAAAACTAGTGTAATTTTGGTTGAAAAATGTCTTGGTTACCTTAATCATAGTCATGCTTGTCCAACTTCAATCATCTAATTTTTCACATAAAATTCATTACAATTCATTACCATTGAAAGAGGTTGTAATAGATGGTAATGAAATTTTGTAAACAAAAAAACTTTTTTGTGATCAAAGTTTCATTACCATGAGAATGAGATGGTACTTGATGTGCAAATTTTATTTAACCGCAAGCGCACGGTATTTTAATCATATATGTTTTAATAATAATCACATAATAAGCTATAAAAGTGATCACACAATAAATTAAAAATAATCATATAGGCCTTAAAAGTGATCACTTAAGTCTTACAACTACAAGTAATCACATATGCCTAAAAGTAATCACTTACAATAGGGAAAAGTGATCACATATGCTTTACAACTGATCACATAAACCTTAAAACTGATCACATATGCATGATCACATAAACTTTAAAACTAATCAGATTGGGGAGTGTTTATATGGGCTGGGTTATTATGTCATAATACAATATATGACCGTTGCAAAGTTAATTTTGTTGTAGTGATAATGGCGTTTAATATTCACTTTGAGTAAAGAGTGCGTGATATGTTGAGATTAAAGCGCGTGACTTTTTATCACGTTTATTTTTAATACCATTTAAGAAACCAACTCAAACAAAAACATTTGTCCTACTCACATAATAAAATATATATAATTATGGGGTAGATAGGTTAGTTGAAAATTCATTTTCATACTGTTTTGTAAGAAGACAAATATTTTTAAGACTTGCTCACCTAATAACCGACCATAATACTCTTCATCTTCTAGATGACATCCCACAAATTCATATAAAATTGGATGTGCACGTGTTAATATGTTTCAATGTCGTTGTCATCATCATATATCCCGGTTATAAAAAATTATGATCAGGGTTTAGGGAGGGAAGGATGACGGCAACTCATACCCATAAAGGAGAGCACGGCCAAAGAGTCTCCGGCTCGAGAAAAAATAAGATAAGATGTTG
Organism: Amaranthus palmeri; assembly: GCA_019776075.1. NCBI lineage: Eukaryota > Viridiplantae > Streptophyta > Magnoliopsida > Caryophyllales > Amaranthaceae > Amaranthus > Amaranthus palmeri. The sequence goes on from JAAKBH010000008.1 coordinate 2,558,952, forward strand.
ATTCTGCAACTGATGGGATCGAGTGCGTCTACAGCGAGCGCTACAAGTCTGCATCCTCTCACACACATGTGTTATTCTTATACATAAGATAAATATAACTGCAATGCATATTTTTTTTCGAAAATAACTACAATGCATATAGATATAATATAATATTATAAAATAATTAAGTAATGACAAAAAGAAAACAGTTATAATAGTAGTACAAGCAACGAAAAAAAGCCAAAAAACAAGAAGACCGACAAATTAGCACATAAAAACATATTCATTAGAATATGTTTCAATGTATGTATGAGTATATATTCATTAGAATTTTATTTTATACATTTTGTAATTTTTATTAAAAATATATTTAAAATAGATATTGAAACTCAAAATATAATCAAAATTCTGTAAAAAGTAAATGTGATATCTCAAAATGAGACGCAGGAACTACTTTTATTTCTCTTTTGAGGGAAGTTTTTGGTACTATTACCATCCGAATAAGGAGTCATGACTTGTTTATTTTAACTTTTAATCACATATAAAAAGGCATGTTTCAATTTTTTTTTTTTTTTTTTTTTGAATAAAGGTATTTTTCAACCTTTTGTGTTTACTGATTGGGACTTAAGGAGTATAATTTGGTGCATGTTAGGTTATATATAGAACGAGAAATATTAAACTTTTATTAGATTCAGTTTAATCTAATCCCGACTCGATTTATTTTTCTAAGATTCGGTGCATGTTTGAGCTCTATATATATCGATGTTTTTGAGTTATAATATATTTTAACCATATTTTATTATTTTACTTAATAATTCAAAATTTTGTTGACGCAGACACTTACAAATCGGTGCATTAGGCATATATAATTACACCACAACATTTAGGATCGGGAAGAGTTTTCAGCGGTTAGGTAAGCAGTGAATACCATACCACAGAATTTGGTGCTACTATATGATAGAGAATATATAGTTTAATGTACTTCAGACTAATTATAATGCTTCATCTTTATGTTAATTTCAACTTTCAATATATCAATTAAACCGTCATATTCTTTGGTCATCAATTCTTGTTTATCCTAATTTTTAGCTATTCTCCCAAATTAAATAATGCTCAAAAATCCAAAAGTTTCTAATTTTATAGACTAAAATGAAATAACTATGACCAATAACTATTCGTGGAATAAGTTCTAGACTAATATAATGAAAAATCAACTAATATTATACCTATTAATTTTTGGTAAAAGCAAAATTTTATTAATAAGAACCAAATTAGTTACAAAATTATTATGATACGAGAGAGACGAAATGGACCCTATCTCAAACCCTCATTAGAAAAACCATACAACAACATTTAAAAAAAAATACCTCAAACATTATTAGCAGTTCTCACTATTTTAGTTTACAAACACTGCAACATAATTTGCCTTTATTGAGATATATTTAGCGACATTTAATTTAAATGTCATAATTTCAAATTTCTTATAGTGTATATAGAGGATTTAGTGACATTTATTAGAACCTTTAACAGCATATTAAAAGGTAACACTAAAGCTTTTAGCGACATAGGATCTAGTGACATTTTTCTCAAATGCCACTATAGACTACAGTGACAATTATATATGCCACTAAAAACCAAATTAAGTGTCTCTAAATCACTTTATGGTGGAACTTAAAATAAAAACCAATAATTATTACACTAAAAATATGAACCAGAGGCATTTTTCTAAAGCCACTAATTCAAATATCGCAAAAAGCTAAATTTGTTGTAGTGAAATTATTTAAAAAATAAAAAATATAGGTATGTTTATTTTATTCTACACTACTTTTTAATCTTCACTCTACAAAGCCATACTTCTCCACACTCCTTACTATATATACACTCTCCAAACCCGATAAATTGATTTATTTAAAAAATAAATAATAAATATATTTATTTCAGCCGATCCGACAAAAATGGACTTATAATTAAAATATTCCATTTATAGTTAAAGTGAATTCAAAGAAAAACTTATTGTCTCACCAATAAATCCCACTCAACTACTTTATGTGATGGCAAATCAAATATTTCTTTTTTTTTTTTTGAAAAAAATATTCCTTTTATTGAATGTTTATTGGCTTATTACCGACGATTTACCACACAAATATGTAGACAAGCACGTTTATTGGCTTGTTTGTTTGGTTCAATAATTTGCTTATAAAATATATTTTCTAATACACTATTATTGGTTGGGTTCAATGATTTGCTTTTTTATTGCTCCATTTTATTTATCACTTGTAAATATATTGTTGTCTTTTATCAATGTATAGGTTCTTTCTCATAAAGTAGGTATCAAGGATATGGTACGTAGGCTAGTAGGCTATGTTTCTCGGTAAACATTAGGAATATTATAAGCTGACAATGTAAGTACTTTTTCGGTGGAGTATATCGTAAGTATACATTAAGGATACTGTAAGTAGACATTAAGGATATAGTAAATAGACATTAACGTTTATGGGCTAAACCAGAGATACGTCTCTCAAAGAGAAGGTCTCTCAGAAGACCAACTGTAAAAAATAAGTTTAGTCCTAAAGTAATTCCAAAAGTAAACGTCTCTTTTTATGGGTCAAAGCTTTTTCGCTATTTTTAACAACAAATAAGAAAAGAACATGTTAAAAGTAAAAAATTATTGATTTTGTCCATTGTTAGAAACAACAAACAAAAAAAATATAAGATTACGAACAATCTCTTTTTTTTCTTTCATTAAAAAAGTATAATTTTGTCTTCCTTTTATTCAATGTTACCGCAAACAATATCATGGTACTTGTTTTTCAACTTTTAACATGTTTTTATCTTGTTCGCTATTGGTTCAGTGAACAAACCTTAGCATCAAGTTCGGATACAAAGATGCTTCTTTAGGAATTTACCTAAGACCAAATGTATTTTTTAATTTTTTAATTAAAAAAATATTTCAAATTATGTTTTTTGAAGGAAAATGGGCCTACTCCATTGATCACGAAGAAATTATAAGTCTATTTAACAAATCAATAATCCAACATAAACAATAGATCGCAACACCGGCTAACTAACCAGATACGTACAAGTTACAATGATAAAGATGTATTGACAAATAACATCACTAATTAGTGTTATAAATTGCAGCTAGATAATAATTGGACTGCCATGAATTTTACACTTTTCACCTCAACTTTTGAGCATAACAGATGTGTGAAAAAAAAACATCCACATCTGTTGATATTGGCCTGTTATGTTTATCCTGTACTAAAATCTCATATTTTCTTTACTGTTTGTCATGATGACACCAAATATGAATATTTGATCAAAGCTACAGTCACCTTGTTAAAATAGATGCTATGCTGATGTTGGAATAAGACGACAGGCAGCGAACTACCTCATAGCAATATACGTAGCACTGCAAGGCCAACAGCCGAGATCGACACAAGGGTACCTATGCAGTATTTGATCACATCATATTTTGCGGCCTCTAATTGTGCCCTTAATGCATGAATTTCCTGAAAATGAACCATTAGATAGTATTAGAATATATACCACGGTTTTGTTAACATTCAGATGACATTTTAGATATTCTAACCCTGTCTAGTTTGTTCGTGAGGTTATTAGTTTCAGCAGTTTGATTTGCCAACTCATCCCGTATCCTCCTGCAATTTATGACACCAATAAAAGTATAAACTACAGGACTGCTTACATTAAGAAACAACAGATGGATGATCAAAATTATGTACCCTTTTTCAAGATTCAAATCCAAACGCTGTCCAGCAGTAACTTTGTCGATTTCATACCTGCATTATATTTCAGTACAATTTGGTCATGTAGACAACGGAAAAGAATAGATTGGATAAGAAACAGGGAACTGAAACCCAAGAATTGGTGTCACCAACTGCAATGCAATGCAGGCCAACTGAACCATATGGTCATGATTTAACACCATGGAAGGAAGATTCTATTTGCTACTTACTAGAGAAGGTCCCAAGAAATAGAGATATGAAGGTAATAGGTTGGTTTGATGACTCGTGAGTCATGAGTGCAAGTTGTAGGCAGTGAAACGCGCCGAGCAGTTATTAAATAGTGGATTATTGGCAAGAGTAGTTTCCCGGAACCACCAAGTCGACGGCTCGATGCCACGTTCAAACTCTTTGTCAGCTTCACGTATACAGCGGCCTCACGAAGGAGTTAATAGTTATATTAGGATTTTACTGTTACATTAGGATTTTGATCATTTCATGTATTTAGAAATCTAGTTAAGGTAAAACATTTACTTTGCTTAGGTTATTGAATCTTATAAAAACCCATGGACTTTCTGCACATTCCGTTTTAAAGATTTCAGAACTTTACTAGAAGCAAAAGTGCTTGCAAGTTTGATTGTGTGTGATCAAGTGTAGAAATGGAAAACCATGGTGAGCAAGAGTATCCTCAAATTGTTTTCACATCTTTGAGTGTAGGTAAGACTCCCATATTTCAAAATAAGTCTTTTAGGTGGTGAGGATATCTCATTAGTTAGGCTAAAAGAGATAGTTGTGACTTGTGAACTTTGCAAGATAAGACTTGGATTGGTATTTTCATATCCTATTGTACGTTGTTTTATTCTTCACAAAACCGGATACTTCATACCCATAACCGGTGCCCTGGCAAGCAGGCAATCCGGCAATGAATCAGGTAGTTCAGGTGTCTCTACACTGACAGAAGTTTGGTCTAACATATCATGGAACATTAAAATGTACGCCAATCCAGCACCATATCAGGAAGCAATACTAGAATAACGAATGCTCTATATGTCCATAAAAAAAATCTAAAAACATTAGTGAATCCATAGAAAAGATCTGCAATCTTCAAGAAGAAATCATGTTTTTAAGTAGACGAGTATAGACAGACTTGCTCTTCAACTTCCCCCCACCTTTGGTGGAACATGGATTTCTAATTTTCATTTTTCAGTGCATTCTTAACTTCACCTGGTTGGTAGTAGAATGTCACTTGTTAGTGAATGAACATGTTCATCAGTGATTCTAATCAAAATCCTCTTAATTTCTTAGGAGTACCAAATTCCATGTATAATCTAGATCTAGAGAGACGTTTTTAGGTCTCCTGATTTCCTCGACGCTGGTAGGTGATTTTTTTTTTAAACACCCTAGTAAACGAGAAGCATCTAGCGATAAACTCAATGAAACCCCTCCTCTCAGTAAAAAGCAGGTACAATGGAGAAGACAGCCAAAAAAGAAAGTCCATGACAATATTTCTTGAATTTTAACTGACCTCAATTCACTGCGCATCTTCTCTAAGTCACTCTGGAGTTTCTCTGCCTCCCGTTGCAACAGAGAAAAATGATGTTCCTGCATAAAAAAAAATTTAAGAATCAAGTGAACTTTAGAATAAATATGGTCTATGGTAAAATAACTCATCAAATCATGTGCATTTATTATTTATGAGAAGTTGCACAAGATGTTTGCTATCAAGGTCAATCGGAAACTAGTACAAGGGCAAGGTTACGTGCATCCGACCCCTCAAAACAAATGTTCATCAAGTTTAGCATGTTGCAAGTGAGATTCAGAATAAAAAAATAATTTTGATCTCTCACATACATACTCTAGAGAGAATCAAAACAAATGTTCATCAAGTTTAGCATGTGGCAGTCATATAACGAATCTGTTGCAAACTAGCTAAGACCCGTAGCCAAAATCAGATAGTTTGCGGAGCAATTCGAGTTTTCCCAGACTGCTTTGTTTATTCCTCTTATTCAAATATTCCAAAAGCTATTTGAACATTATAAAGGTTGGCTGTTTATATAGCCTAAGCCCAATAACATATACAAAAATAACAATTATCATAACTAACAAAACCGAAAGACCAACTACTAGTAAAATGTCAATAATGCCCCTGGACCCTTTCACCCAATTCATAACAGAATCTTCCTATACTGAAAGAGTATCATATGAAGTTTTCAGTCCTCTTGCACAATAGCACAGACAATTTGGTTTAGGCAAAGTACCTCAACAAATCAATGAATTCTCGGCATATACAATACACATTTTCATCATGAAATCAGGAATCTAGACTAGATTATATTAAGTTTTTTTAAAACATAACATCAACACCACCACCAACAGTGCCAAAGCCTTAATCACGCAACAATGTAGGGTCCACTACATGAACTAAAACGAAGACCAAACACTCTATATTAAACAAGACCAGAAACCTCAATCCTTACTCGTCAGTTTTTGTTTTCTCAAAACTAAAATTGTTTTCAATTTTTTCAAAACTAATTGTCGATTTTACTACATGTTTTCCGAAAAAACCTTCTATAACAGGTTATATTTTGATTTTTATGAAGAAAAAACAAGCATCTACAATCACAAAGCAATTTATCTTCCTAGTAATTACTATTCCCTTTTACTCACCCTTAGTCTCTTTTGATTAAGAAAATTTCAATTTAATTATAATAAAAACCCCATGAAATGGTTATTTATCTACTTTGTATGGTTTATCTAGAAACATGTCAATTGCAAGCACAAAATCCTTTTCTTCCTCTCCATATTCCCATAAACCAACAGAAATACTTATAAGAGTGGCTATATTTAAAAAAATCATGACCAAAAGACAACTAAACACATGTAATTAGGCTCTCATTACTCATGTAAGAAGACAAAAAAATTAATCATCCAATTGTTTGACCATCTTTGTCAAATAACAATGTCAAATATTTCAAGAGCAATGCCAAAGTCTAACCCCAACAACATGGGGTTGACTACATAAAAAAAACAAAGCAACATAAGATGTTCGTAAAAGTTATACTTTATTTGGTCACATCTAGGGGTGTTCAATAGGTCGGCCCCTTTTCAGCCTTTATCTGGCCCGTGAAGGATTATGTACGAGTCAAGCTGAAAACGGCCTCTGTTATTACAAAAATTAACCGAATTCTAAGAGGCTAACATGGGCCTTTTTAAAATTAAAAAAGGCTTTAGTAATGTATTAAGGGTTGTTGCATGCAATTGAAACTGTCATGGTGCAACAGTTTATGATTACTACAGTACATTACTCTGAAACACATAATACATTTCCTTGCATGAATGTATTATTTTGTATAAATTCAGAAGCAAACCTCTTTTGACATCTGCCTATCTCAAATTTGTAGTCAATACAACCATATTTATCAGTGTGGCCTTTAATAGAATCAGTGTTGGTTATGGAATAAGTAGCTTAAGGCTAGATATTTTGGTATCATCACACAATGTGTAGTTAAAATGGAAGCCATGTGGAAACATTTGCTTTCATAAAGGTGAGGTCAATGTGTCTAGTATTTGAGGGAGCTTTGTTTTGCTTTCTACTGTACAAATGATATGTCTGTTAAGACCCTTGTAAGTTATGATTAAAGTTTTTTAAAAAAACGGGTCGGGTCGAACTTTAAATGCCCTGTATTATATAATTATGGCCATATCCAGCTTGGCCCGTTTTTGTTTAAGCCCGACCCGACCCTTATAAGGCTCGTTAAACACCCCTAGTCACATCTAATCTAACACTAATATACAACTGAGACAATCAATTTTAATGATAAATATGTAAATTCTCCATCGTTATTCATTCTTAGGTATAAGCATATGCTCTTTTAAACGTCAATTCTTGATGTATGAGTATGTCAACCTTTACTCTTGACAGTTTAATGTCCTGTTTGTGCTCTAGATTGGCTACGTTCAGCTCCTAACCCATTGTGTATTGAAGAACACTTGGAAGAAGTGGAGCAAATTGAAGAAGGTAAATTTTATTTATTTATTTAGTTTCAATATATCACATATAAATTCTAATTGTTTGTGATTCCTACACTTGTAGAGTTGATCAAAATGTCTATGTGAAGATGGGAAGATTTCGGAGACGGTTGAAATTGATGATTAATGCATATGATAAGATGCTCAAAATGACTTTATTGAGTAATTTGCAAGAATTTGTTTAGTATTTTGCAAGATTTTGTTACGTTGAAAAACATTATGTTTGGTATTTTGAAAGACTTCATTGTAATATGCTAAGATTTTGTTATTTTGAAGAGCATTATGCTTGGTATTATGCATTAATGTTTTTCGTAAGACATTATATTTATTATTATCATTTATGTAAGACTTGCTATTGTCTAAATTATGGTGATTATGCTCACAATGCTATTCGGTGTCAAGGCGAAAATTCGGTCTTGAAAAGTTACGTCAATTGTTTTGGATTCGGTAATTCAGTATAGAAATAAAATTAGGTTTGTATATGAAAACTGTAACAGATCGCCAAGATCCGTTACCGAAAACTGATAGTTTGGACACTTCGAGTCTGCCCAATGACTCCAATAGGACAATTCGAGTTTGCCCTCTAACTCCCAAAAGACTAATCTTGATTTTTATTAATCCCAAAAGACTCTCCATTATTACAAGGGATGACCTATATATATAGTCTAATCCCCTAAATGACAATTAAAAGATAACAACTAATCTAATTACAAAGTACAAAGACTAATTAATATGAAATGACAATAATGCCCTTTGACCCTTTGACCCGAGTCATGACAATACTGACCGCCTGAAGTTCCACCTTGTCCTCAAGGTGGATAAAAATTAGCCGTATGCGTTCCGGAAGTCGTCCTCAAAAATGAGCTTTCCTCCATCCCGGTATCTAATTCCAACTCTATCATTTTAGGTTTGAAGGGTTTGTAGAGATGGATTAAAGTGAATGGGCTGAATAGAATTGGAGTAAAAATATTTAAAAATGGCCTGAAAGTCTTTAATTGTCTTGGACTGACAAGGACTTGATATACTCTCCAAAGCAAAGCAGCAGAAACCCAGTACTTTTCAATTGTAGTGACATCATCAACATGTTGAAAAGTAAACCCTAGCTTAGTTTCTCTTACCTTCATGCTATTCCACCTTCCTCCTTCCCTGTCAGAAATATTAATGGAAGCAAATTCTCTCTCCAACCTCTTCACCATGCAGCTAGTCCACCGTGGCCCATTCCCAGTGAGCCGCCTACTTCCTCTGACCTTCTCCACATCGTCGCCGGCCTTCCTTTCCCACTTCTTCCTCTCGTCGTCGGCCGACCACCACGGTCTCTCGGTGAACCCACCATGTCCAGCACCGTCTGCTTCCTCCCCTACAATGACGGTGGATAGTCTTAAAACGAAAATAACAGGATCATGGTCGGCACAACCACTTAAATCAGGTATGATAGCTTCTTGGGTGCTGACATCAGCGATGATGTCATCATTAGATTCCAAATTCAACCCTAGTGGTACCATTCTCCATCCCAGCTCCTCAAAAATCAAAGCTACTGTGTTCAGCAGAATTTTGAACGCATCCTTTATTTTCCACATTCTCTCCCTACAACCAAACAACCCTAAGAACTTCTTCACCTTTTCTACAACAAACTCCAATATAACAACTATCCTCCCGCCGGTCAACCTCAACAATTTTCCGGCGACCTCCGGCACCGACCAGTTACCTTTGGTGCTTCCCTTCAAATCGTCGGCTGTCCTTTTCCCGTTGACCTCCTTACATCGGCGTCTCGTTCCCGGTCCACCACCAGACCCACAACTTAAATGTGTTGTCCAACCCTTTTTCTTTTTCAGCATTTTTTCCTCCATGACTTCTTCTTTCTTCTTTATTTTAAATCTTCTCACATACCTTCTGATGTTCTTTCCTTTTCTTGTCTTTGCTTGATGCTTCATGGTCTCTTCTTGAATTTTTTCTAATGTTACCCTTGTGTTCTTTATTTTCTTTTTCTCCCCTGTCTCCTCATACTTCCTCCGGCACACACGGTCTGTTTTTCTTTCTTGATTTTCTCTGGTTCTTTTCTTTTGAAATCTTGCTTTCTTTCTCTTACTGAATTTTCCAAAACAGTCTTGGTCATTTTTGTTGAGGATTTCTACATTTGTAACCTTAATATAACCTAGCTTTTCTTCAATGGTGTTTTCTTCAATCTCTTCATTAACCCCAGAATCTTCACAAAAGATGTTTTCTTCACTGCAGGGAACCAGTTCTGGACATTCTTGAAATATACTTTTTGCATTTTCTTTCTTATTTTCAGTATCTTCTATGAGATGGTTAACTATTGCTTCGGTCAACTCATTATACTGTTTCAGCCACTCTTCATGATCCAAAGTGTGTATAACCGGCTGCCTTCTTGAACTCTCCTCGAATTTTGACTCCAAAAGTGAAAAAAGTCTTGCTTGACCCTCCATTAAGGTTGCAAATTTCTCATCAGTTTTCTGGTTTATGGCTGCGAACTTCTCATCAGTTTTCTGGTTTATTGCATCAATGGCCAAAGACAACCTCTTCAATTCTTGGTCGTTCCTTTCCCAACGTTCTTGCTCTTGTGAAGATGTCATTCTACTTGTCGGAAAGAACCGCTCTGATACCTATTGTAACAGATCGCCAAGATCCGTTACCGAAAATGATAGTTTGGACACTTCGAGTCTGCCCAATGACTCCAATAGGACAATTCGAGTTTGCCCTCACTCCCAAAAGACTAATCTTGATTTTTATTAATCCCAAAAGACTCTCCATTATTACAAGGGATGACCTATATATAGTCTAATCCCCTAAATGACAATTAAAAGATAACAACTAATCTAATTACAAAGTACAAAGACTAATTAATATGAAATGACAATAATTCCCTTTGACCCTTTGACCCGAGTCATGACAAAAACCAAATATAATATGGTTTAATTTGGTTTTGATAAAAGTCCAAATCGTTGACCGAATCTTCACCCATATTTTTAGGTCTTCAAAGTTTCAACCTTACATTTTTCTAACTAACGCATTTCTCAATCTACTTTGCACATAAACCATAGTGAATAGATTTTTCTCATTTTGTCTATATATGGCTCCAAGAGACCTTTTTCTCATATTTTCATTTCAATTTTATCTTTTAAGGTATCTCTAATAATACATCCTAACATATGTATTTCAGCTATCTTAACCTCCTAAAAAGATTTCTTCTAAAGCTCGAGTAATAGCGAACAAATAAAATTTTCTAGCTAATCTTAGTGGCACATTTGAATGGTATAATGTGAAAGTGTTATGCTTTGCATTTGAGCCACATACACTCAATCATATGTTCAATATCTCCTTTTCTAATCAATATTTTAAAATGTCTAGAGAGTCATTTGATTTACAAAGCAATAAGACAAAAAGCGCAATTGGCGATATGCTTGGTTCCCAAATACTTAGAGTAAAATAAAAACAAGGTTAGATCCTTCAACATCTAGCTCAAAAGACCAGTTAAAGCACTAGGCATGTCTTTTAAAAACATCACAAAAAATTATAACACAATTCAATTCGAGAAATAAAGTATGATAAAAGAACAGCTTCACAGTTGAGACATTATAGTTCAAGACGTAAAGTTTAACTAATGCTCCATAAAAATAAGTCCTAGCACATACCTGTGAGCTCTGTACTTCAGATTTAAACTTGGCCAAGTTCGCCTCCTGTGTCATCTCAAACTACAAAAAAAAGGGCACAAACAATGAAAGTCAAAATTTTAGGAAATCTACAGATGAGCAGCTTTTATTCTCAAGGTTCGCCTCCTGTGTGTTCTCTTAAACACCTATTACATATACAGATATACCACTGTTCTGATATAGCAATCTAACAATGCGCACAATCACAAATCTCACTATAGGATCTAACATTTATGGTAGCAAAACAGAAGACAGTCAATCAAGTTTGTAATCAGGGCTACTACTGAATTCTTCACCTAATCACAAGGCAAATACTGCATACATCGTACTCTGCCAGTCTGGCCAACATCAACAGGAGACTTACTAGACATAATCGACGCACAATAGACACAAATCTATTCAATTGCAAGTATTTACAACACTATTTTAATTCTCGTTTATCTGATTATCTTATCCCTCCATCCTATCATATCTCAATCATGGACTGACTTATCCATATAGAAAATGGAAGCAATGGCAGAATACAGAATGTATAAATGTACGGATTGTATGGAAAAATGTAAATGACTAAACGTAGAAATTGAATGTAATGTAATGTAATGGTATAATGAAGACGATTGTAACCAAGAACGGTGACAAAGGATAGTATACAAGCATTCGAGAGGCTTGTTCTCTCCAAAAGAGTATTAATTCCACATAAAACTATTTCATGAATGAATGCCTAATTGCCTTCCCCTTTTCTATTATACTCATTACTAAGTATTTATTTATCACTAATTCCTATATTACCATGACAATCTCTTGCCCACCTCACTTTCACTCTTCTTCCTATCAGTTTTGCCTCCATTCTCATGCACCAATCTTCCTTTAATTCTGCAACTAAGACTAAACTTACAAATGTAATGTTCGCCACAGTTTGAAGTCTTTCGAGAGTGTTTTTCTCCCACACCCAGGTTTCCGATAATAATGCAGGGGATCACTATGATTAAGGTCTCAGTAGTGATTGTGTAAAAAAAGAAAGGCCTGTAATTTGAAGCAAAAAGGATGGTATCAGTGGACATAATGATTATATAACTACATATAAAGCCATTTGAAACCTAAATTGATGCAAAATATTGGGTTATATGGAGTAGTCACTATGTCACGAAAGAGAATTGCAAAAATTTTGCAGCCAAAAGTTAATAACGAATGCAGTAACCAATTCTAATTCCGTTAAAATTCTAATTAAAAGACAAAATGTTGACTTGCAATCCAGATTAAAAACCAATGCAATGCCTTACTATATAGACATTACCCAGAGCTTTCCAATCCAATCTCAAATGTCCATAACATATGTACAGTTCAGCTTCAACATTCAAAAACTAAAAGCAAAGAATACAGGTGTAAAAAAAGTAAATAGTACCAAATAATTCACAAAATTGAAGAAAAATCCAACAACTAAAAATGTAAATCAACGATTTAAAATTAAAGAAAATATACGAAGAAAACATACTTTCTGCATTTCAGCCTTAGTCAAAAAGGAATGCGACACATTATCCAGACTATCGTGAAGAACCTCGGTGATTGCAGCAGTAATTACTTCGGCTTGTTTCGACGGAATACCTTGAGCTTCTAATTTCCTTACCTGATCACACAAACAAATTACAGAACTAAATCAAATCATTGAAACAGTCATCAAAAGTTAACAAACAAATTAGAAAGAGAAACTTACAAGTGCTAAAGTATCAACGAGAAACAATCGTCTACCATTCGAGTTTACAAGTTGAGAAATAAACTTGGCGTCAATGTACCTACTTCCGTAACGAAAATGCGAAGAAAACAACGATGAATACAACCGATTATTAGCATTAGAAACATTTTTTAGAGAAAACAATTCGTTGAATTTTCTCGAATTTAAGCATGAATTAGTACTGAGTTGATGAAATCGTCTGCAAATTGTATAGGCCGCCATTGTTGTTCAATAAAATCAATCAATTAGGATGTCAAATTGAGCAAACAAAACCCTAGTTTATCTCTCTAGCAAAAGGTTCGTTTTATCTTTAATGGAAGAGATGAGATGAGGTGAGAGTTGAGAGGTTGAAGAAGGGAAATGCAAGGGTTAATCGTTTATGCGTTGTAACTCGTGAAATATAGATTGAAGATTGAGCCAATTATTTTACTTGACAAAAAAGTTAAAAGACAGCACCTACGAATGGAGTACTCAATCCGTTTGCTGGTTGTTTTCATTTATTTTTTTCACAGTTTGTAAGATAAATTTTAAATTACATTACCTCTAAATTACATAATAAAAAATTATAAAAAGTACATATTAAAAAAGTATACGACGAATCAAACAAGATCTCACATGGATTTATTTTATCTTCTAAATATGTGTCAAAAATATTAATCAAAAGTCTCTCTCCTTAAGGTGAAATATTCCAAATAGAAAGAACATTTAAGAACGGAGGAAATACAATAAAAGTTTCAAAAACGTGTTTCAAGTCGGGTTATTTTCATTTGATTCAAGAAAATCAAATAGTTATACTCCCTCCAACTCACTATAAATGTTCACTTTTCTTTTAGGGTCGATTCACTCTATTTGTTTACTTTCCTTTTTTGGCATAGCTTTTTTTACCTAAATACCCTATGTTCACACAAGTAAAGACCATAATACCCTTACTTACATTATTTAAAATACTTCAACTATCACATTTTTAATTATTATAATTACTTAAAATACTCCAACTACCACCCTTACAATTATGATAATCACTTAAAATACCATAACTATCACACTCTTAAAATATGTGTCCAGAGAAAGTGGACACTTAAAGAGAGTTGGAGGGAATATAGTTCGAATTTAGTTCAAATTATCAATTTATGTATAGGGACAAATTAGGTGAAACACCTAAAGTGATGAAAATAGAAAATCAATTTTACGTGTGTATATATTTTCAATTAAAGAGGTGTACAAGACAAGTTAGAAAAACGTGTTTGAAGTCGGGTTATTTTCATTTGATTATATTCAACTTGTGCTAAAATCAAATTGAGTTATACTAAAATTGAATCAAGTTATTTGTATGTTGAATCGTTTTTGGTTAAGTTTAGATTCAGTTAAAAATTATTAATTTATGTATAGGAAAGATTAGGTGCAGCACCTTAGTTATAAATATATAGGGTCAATTATCCAGAGTAATGGGGAGATCGATTGGGATGTAACCCATCAAAAACAAGTGGGTTGGAGTGGAGAGCGACTATTGGAATGTTATGTATAAGAAGTTTTCCACTAGATTAAAAAGGAAATTGTACTGAGTTGCATGCACTATTGTGTAGTAAAGAAGTCCTTTGGAAAAAAATAGACGTGGCGATGATGAGAATGCTAAGGTGGATGTGTGGGCATACATAGATGTATAGCATTAGGAACCAAGAGCTAAAAGAAAGGTTAGAAATTGCCCCTTTGTTGACAAAGTTGCGAGAAAACTGGTTGAGGTAGTCTAGACATGTGAAAAGGAAGAATGTAGACGCACTAGTGATAGTGAGAATGATAGAAAGTTTTATAGTAAAGGGCAACAAAAGTCTAGAGAAAAAGGGGAGAACAAATAAATATTGACTTGCGGGAGTTTCAGCTCTCTAAAGACTTAACCAAACATAAGAGTAGTTGTAGACAGCGTATCCGTGTTTTGAACTATTGAAAGTTTCCATCCTTTTACCCAATTCCACCTTAACTATTTATAGCGAACTAAGGGTAAATGTTAAATTTTTAAAAATCAAGTCATATGTGAAATTATTCACAGCATACAAAAAAAAAACATAGATTATTAACGTCAAATTTTCATTTTTAAAATTCAATTAGAATTTTTAGTTCTCTTGAATCGTATCGATTGCATATGACTTGGCCTTTCTTAGCAATTAGCAACGTTAACTCCACAAATCAGGCAGCTTATTACATATCGTTTGGATTGCAAAATTTCTACACTATATTGGATAAGCGTAGCGAAACGTAAAATAAATCACTATATTACATGGCCGAGATAAGCCTGAGAATAAAACGATACACACTTTTAACAATTGGCATAAATAAGGGAAGAAGCTCGAACATTAAACATTGTTACTAAAACTTGTTTGTTTTCCTGTAAATTAGCGAGACTACCTCACTTCGGACGCCTATAAAGTATATCGTCAATGCTTTCTTTCACGTAATTTCCCACCTTCCGCATGTTTCTAGCCACTCCGGAAGCAACAAGTCCTGCATTTCTTTGAAATCTGCAAGTACAACAGTATAGCGAAACTTGCCTAGTTAGAAACTCTGAAGGATTTACAAGTATACAATCATAAAGATTGAAGATGACAGAATAATAGTAATAAAACTTGCCTAGTTAGAAACTCCTCCCCCATAGGATGAGTTGTTTTAGGTGGTCGATGTTGATGATGCCCATGGTCGTCTGTCGGAAAATGACACAACATATGAGTTATTCCAAAGATCATGAACAAACTTTTTCGACCCAAAACACGGACAGAAATCAGTCGGATCATAATACTCGTAACCCAAAAATATTGACCCGCGAAACAAAAATGATCCAACCTGAAAAACCACACAATGAAATATATGTGGTTCCTCAATATCGTGACATGAGAGGAATTTTCCAAAGCGCTCAACAATATTCATCTAAATCCCGAGGATAGGAAGAAGCTAAGAGGCTTATGACATACTTCAATTAATGCACATACAGTCTTACCACATGAATTCTCTCTCCTTTCGGAATAGGGTTTTCTAAAATACCTGACCGATATTCATGTCAAATTAATGCAAAGTTGCAATTGACGATAAACATGTGTAAGCATTCCAATTAATTCACACAAGATGAATTGCCAAAGGAATGCAGTCAATACTGAAGTCTGAAGCAAATATAATTTGTATGCCCAACGACTGACAATCATTAAGAAGCTCCACGTCAAAACTAGAAATTCACTATACATACAACCATCAAATTTGCAATCTTCCCTCCAAATCACTTTTGCTCCACTCAAACCCCCGTCTCGCCTCTTGAAAAAAAATCTTACACTCAGTTATTTTCAACATCCCATTACCCCCATTTTTATTTCCATTAACATTCCACAACGTCAATGCCATTAAGTGCCTTCAACATGAGATTTAGGGGGAGTAGATGTACACAACATTACCCTTGTAATAACAAAGATGTTTTCAATTGAAATTTGATAGCAAACATCATGTATCACATAAATCAAAATGAACATTATTTAATGAACCATTTGACTATAAAGACAAAAAGTCTCGGCTAGAAAAATTCAAGATATAGTCTTGAAAGTCTTTTCAGTGCAACATTAACGTTTAAAAGTTTTCTAGAAAACCAAAGGATCAAAATGCCATTCTTGAAACAATATCAGGTTGCTCTCCCTTCATCAAGTGTACCAAAGAACCAACACCTTATGAAATGAGACTATCTTATTCCCCTTATATACCCCCACTACTCACTTAGCTAAAATAGCACTGAAGAGCAATCATGTTGCAAAAACAAGTGTTAAAAATTGTGTGGGACACTTCAAAATATATTTTAACTTCGATGTTTAGAAAATTATGACGGCCTGAAAATTCACAACTTCTAAAATAGTTAAGTTCTGATAAGCAGTCAACATGATATACACAAACTGAAAAACACACCTGAGCAATGCAAAAAAACTAGTTCCAACTTCCAAGTTCCAACTTACAAGTAATGTGTCGCCTAAGTCGCTACTGAAAAAATAGGCAAAAGAACTTTCCAAGGTAACGGGCTTGGGGTGACTGATAATATGATTTTAGCATCCAGATTAACTATGTGGTTTGCAGTAGAATCAACAATGAGAGTGTCACTGTGTGATCAAACCAACTCATCACAGGGGTTTAGCTCAACAATACAGAAATTCACAGCCAAGAAATGTTCAACCAAATAATAAGATTTAGTTTTCCAAAACAGAAATAATAGTTTCAAATTTTCTCAAAACTACAACGAAATTAACTTTAACGTAACAAAGACAATACATGACTAATGAACAGTGATCAGAATGCTTTACATAGAAGTATATAACTTACCCAATATGTCCGAAAACTTCATTATTTGAAATATTGAGTTCTAATAATCAATGTTCACCACAAAACGCTAGATCTAAAGTAAATTTGATCATATATCTCTAATATCTCAACATAAAGCCTTATTTGAATACGAAAGGCAGGTAAGGTAAGAGAGTGAAAGAGGCGTAGCAACAACATTCCACGTTGACATTGGTATTTCCAAAGTTCATAATAAAATAAAAGAGGAATAGAAGAAAGCAAAAGGGGAAGTGCCTAATCACCAAATTGATGCCAATCGTCCATCTCTGCCTTGCGGCAGCCATAGAACCCATGAGTCATGCAACATAGAACCCTTCCTATTAATAGGTCTACCCCCACTGGTGAATCATTACCAATTACCGAGAAAGAAAACACATAGATGTATAGAGAAAAGGACTTAGAGAAAAGAAAAGTATTGCCACAAATAGAGAGTTGGACAAAGATTTTCTAAAACAACGCTTACAAACACACTAGAAGTGGTTTCATTTGTTCCATTTTGAGACTGTAAAATTTGGACAATATTTTTTCAGCAGCACGTCCAACATGTTTTGTTACTTAGAAACAAATAAGTGGTATACATGAAATCAACACAAAACTAAGGTCGCAAAAGCTATTTTAAGGAAACACAGTACTACTCTACTCTTCACTCTTCGGACGGACTATGATACCAGCCTACCAGGAACAGGAAATTCTTCACTACCATATGGAACAAAGGCTACTAGATTAAATTTTACAGCTCGTCTGAATAGAGGGTTAAAGGGCATAAATAATACGAGTGCAAAAAACTCACAAAATTTGGGGAGCCTGGATAGAGGGAGATATTTGATAGAGTAACCTATTACCTTAATTTGTGGAATAAATATTTTCCATCATCCCTCCTAGAGCAATTAGTTCCCCTACACTTTTCTCTCCTCTCCTATTACCCCTGATAATTTTCCAAACCTTTGAAAAGGAGAATTTTCTACTAAAACTTGTTACTCTGTAAATTTTATACCTAGTTTATTACCACCATAATGAGTTCTTTCATAACAGGCGAGGCCTTAGAGTTACTACATTGGTGGCACCGTGACAGAAAAATGACCTGACAACTATATATATAATTCTTCAATATCACACAGAAATATTAAGACACAATTTCCTTTGGTTTCAGATTTTTACACTTTACATAAAGTGAAAATAAAGTATATCAAGCCAACAAATCCATTCAATGATACATGTTGAAAATCATCAAGACTCATGCAACACATGCCATATAGCAGCAGGGGTAGTACACTAATCATATACAGCTAGAAAAAAAAAAATCAACATACAACACAGTAGAAGCTACTCCTCTTACCTTCTCTATTGTGAGCAGGGGTCGGGGCATGATGATCAGTCGGTCTTTTGTCCACCAAAAACTGTCAAAAAGAGAAACATGGTAGTAGATTAGAAAAACAAAAGACTCAACAATGCAAAATATAAGTACATTCCATTAAGCCTATCTATGAGGCTGCAATTCAAGATTGATCACACATCAGGATTGAGGAAGCAGAAGATTAACATGATATCTAAGGATGAATCCTACCTTAAAAGTCTTGCGCATACAATTCAAACGGTTTGCATCTTCTTATATATTGAATATAAACTGTACAAGCAATAGAAGATAAAACACTGAAAAGAACAGAAAGGAAAAGGGCCCCACCTCGACACCAACACAAACAGGAAGTTCTGCTCGCGGCTTTTGATCACCATCCAAAGGAGCATCTTTATTTTGATCCATATAAATAGAGTAACCAACACAAGCATATTTAAAATCCGTGAGACTTCTTCCTTCCTTAGAAGCTTCGACTTCAGATTCACTTACAATATAGTTAGGTACTGATCAAAAGAAGAAAATAGTCAGAAAAATGCAAAATCATTACCTAAAATTACACTCCACAATAAAAAAGATTAGAAAGGGAGCCATAGCATCCAAAATATCAAACCCAGTTTGAGAACAGAAATCCCCAATAATGCCACCATACAAATAGACCATTACAATCCACTAGAAATTTCCAACACAATATGTAGCACACCGAAATTTGCTAAGACACCATAATCAATTCTTGAATTAAAAAAGTGAGCTTGTATGCCCCAACAAGTTTTATAAGATAAGGCATAATCTTTGTAATCAAGAAGGATAATCCAAAAAAATGGATGACCCATTTTCAATAGAATCAAATCAAACACTTAGCATCCAGATTTTCAAAATCAAAGGAGTATTAATCAAGAAGAAATGAACAAGCCAAAATAAAGTTAATCACAAACCCTCAATTCACAAATTGGGCAAAAACTTCAAGCTAAAAAACAAGCCAGAAAAATAACCCTAAAAGAAGTGCGCATGCAACCCTAAAAAAACCCTCATTTCACAGATTGTGAAAAAACTTGAAGCTAAAAAACCCATAAAAATCGGCATCATACTCATTCACAATCCAAAACAAGATTGAAAATCAAAGCAAGAAAAAGCCCCAAAAAATAAGAACCTTAAGAAATTAGTAGGTATACAACCTTGTTGAAGAGAGCGAGTGATTCCTACACAACGAGGATTACGGCCTTTGGATTTGAGATGGGAAGAAAAATAAAGAGTGCCTTTGCAAGATTTACCCTTTCTTACTCTTTCAGTTTCTGATTGTTTAGATGAATTATCCATAACCATTTTCTCTTCTTCCTCTTGTTCCTTCTCTCTCTTCACCTCCATTTTTTTTTACTTTCTCTTGTTCTATCTTAATGTAAAATATTAAAAAGAAAATGTTAGATTATTGCCGGAATACCAAAAATGTAATTTTTCAGAACGAATTCCGATTAGCCGACCAATCATTTATATAAGTTGAAAATACGGTGAGACGGAAAACACCCATAAATGGTCACACATTGCACTCAAATGTGACACTCGAAAATCCTAACTGAAACCGAAAGTTATGCGACCGAAAATATATTCAATTTTTAGGTTTATCAAATCGACATTAATTGAACCAAAGTTGCTTTAGAAACAGTTTACAATCGAAAATGAGAAAATTGAACCCGAATTGCGACCGATTTTAATAGCCAACATATAAACGTTAATTGAGATAACTAGAACCTAAAAGTGATCGACCTAGCCTTGTCATGTCCGACCCAAATCATATGCGAAATCGAACTCAATCCGGCTAATTTCGACTTAACTCGAACCAATATTCAATCGAACTGTTGTAGCCTGTAAACTCGAATCAATTTTTAACATAGAAATATGATTGATCATATTCTTTCATCTTATTAGTTAATATAATAAAGTAATAAATATTCTTATAATTTAAATTTTATAGATGTATATTTTATATATTTAGAGTTAATTTGCACCTAGGGATGGTCATGGGGCGGGTCTGGAGCGGGTCCAACCAGACCCGGACCCGGACCCTTTTAATTTTTTGAGATCCAGACCCGGATCCAGACCCGGATCCAGACCCTAAGGGTCCAAAATTTTCAGACCCGGACCCGGACCCTCCGAATCTAATGGGTCTAGGGTCCTTAGTGGGTCTAAAATAAATCTCTTTGATTTGTCAAATTTGAAACATTTGTAAGTCATTGTATTTTTCGTATATTTGTAAGAGAGTTATTATCGTATTTTAAAAATATTAAATACTAATTTAACATCTAAACTCGCATAACGTCACCAATATATGCTTAAATTTTATTATAAACACTAGTTCGAGTCCATATAATAAGGGTAATTGGGTTAACACTTAGCAAATAACATATATATTGTTTATATATATCATGATATTATTATTATATGAAAAGAAAATAAGTGTTGATGGCATAATTCATGTGTAGAAGACAAACAAAAATAGACAATTTAATATTTTTAAGGGTCCAAGGGGCGGGTCCAGGATCCGGAAAATGGACCCGGACCCGGACCCGCCAAATAATTTTTAGATCCAGATCCGACCCGGATCCGATGGGTCTCAAAAAATAAGACCCAGACCCTTAAAAAAGGGGCGGGTCTGGGGCGGGTCCAATAGGGTCCTGGACCCGTGACCATCCCTATTTGCACCAAACCATTTTCTTTCCCTTTAGTATCTCATATTTCTCCCATGTTTCATTTTTGTCAAGAGCCGAGATTTCTTCCTCCACTGCGTTCTTCCAATTTGGATCCCTTAGTGCTTCTTCAATAGTACGAGGCACATTATTGGAATAAAGAGAGGTATTGAAGGCAACAACTGTTTGTGAGAGATTTTCATTACTCTCTCTATTCACTTGATATTTTGACCTTTGTGCTTCATATTCCGGATCATATCTCCTTGGAGGAATACCCCTCGTACTCCTTGGGGGTAACTCATATCTACAAGGTGATTCAACACTAGGAACTTTATTAGCAATGAATTACCTCTTGTTCGGATTGCTCCCCAAATAATTCAGACGGGATAGGGGTAGTATAAGGAGGAGGGTGTACTATATCTCTAGTGACAACAACTGTGGGATTACCTACTTGCTCTTTAGTGTCATGATCAATTATAGGATCTGATTGATAGCAGTAGGATATGTTAGCCAACTTAGGTCGTCACCACTCACAGTCTCCACCTAAGGACTAGCTGGGGGGTAGTAGTATGAACTTTCAAAGAAGTCATAGTCCATGTTGGTATACATTTTGTTGTGTATAGGATCAAAACATCGATAGCCTTTCTGATTCACCCCATATCTAATAAAAACACACTTAACAACATGAGGTTTAAGTTTGTTTAGAGCTTGTTTGGGAAGATGAACATATACAACACACCCAAAAACTCGAGGGGGTAAGGAATGAGAAGATGGAATATTAGTATGGGTCTGAAGAGTTTTCAAGGAGTTTTGAAATGGAGGGCTTTGGTGGGAAGGTGGTTAGTCAGGTAAGTGGCAGTGAAAACTACTTCTAGCCAAAAATGAGCTAGGACATGAGATTCAAACATGAGTGCTCGTGTCATCTCAAGGAGTATACAGTGTTTTCGCTCAGCAACCCCGTTATGTTGTGGAGTGTTTGGGCAAGTGGTCTGATGAATTAAGCCATGAGCTAAGATGAAGTATTTCATGTCCAAGTTGATGTACTCCCCCCCATTGTCAGACCTAAGAATTTGAGATTGAGCTTGGAATTGAGTTATGAGCATGTTATAAAATTTCACAAAAACATCAAAGACCTTAGAATTATGTTTCAAGAAGTACACCCAAATCATGCGTGTACAATCATCCACAAACAAAACAAAGTGCGAAAAACCATGTGTATTGGATTCAGGAGCTGGACCCTAAACATTAGAATGAATCAAAGCATACGGTTTTATACTGTGGGTCAGACTCGGAAAATAAGTGTGCTTATGACTCTTAGCTAGGACACATGCCTCACAATCTAGGGGTGCATTACAATTATTACGAGATGAAAAGTTCTAATGTTGCAAAGCTTTTATAAAATGTGGAAGGAGAGAGTAAGAACCTTCCCAGGCTTCATATATGGACAACAATGCTTGTTGCTTAGCAAACCACGCTCGCTTGTAGTTCACTTCTATACCTGAACGATCTTTAACCATCTGCCGAACGACAGATACCTTAATTGATGGGTCTTTGGCAACACTATCTCTAATCACATTGTTAATAATAGAGGATGTCAAGTGAATGCGTCCAGCCGAGACAGTGTCACTATATATCCAAAACACAAGACTTATGCTTCCCACTGTACGTAACAATATGCCATGAAGATGTATATGTATCAATCCTAGCCCTAAGTCTCCATGAGCAAACCCGCTTACACTTTAAGGTAAGGACAGTTTGGTTTGAAGTCTCCGTTCTATACTCCACATTTCTACGAATATGATACACTCTTATAGCTTTCAACAAAGCTTCTTTACTATCAAACATTATACCCTTCTCCAATTCCCCTTCTTCGGTGTAAGTAGTATCATAAGCCCAGGTCCTTCTTGAGTAGTCCTTCTCATACTCATCTAGAGGTGGACATCAGACATAGGGTGTAGGAGGCACAATTTTAGGAATATTGCCTAAGGTCATGTCAGTTGCTAAGGCATCCTCATCCACATTTATATCATCCTCAGAAGGATCATCATCAAGCTCATTACTCTCATCTACCATCATCCTTAGGTGCCCTCTCCTCACTTTCTCCTAAGTTTACTACTTCATCACTTGAAATTTGATTCGGAGGGGGTTGGGAAGGAGTACAAGAAGGGGAAGGAACACAACAATCTTAAGTGGATATAGGCATATGTGTAGGAGTAGGACTAGAAGCAACCACCTTCCCTAAGAGAACTTCTTCCGCGCATAACTCCAAAGAAAGAATATGGGAAATCTTTGAATATTCCCATATAGCAATAACTTTCAATCAACTATCAAGACTTTTGAGTGACTTATACAGCAAACAAGACTTCACGAAAATTTTTGTTATAACAAAGGAGATTACATATATAAATTTTATTTCTTAGTGTAGTTATTTGTCTTTATTTGTAATGTGTTAAGTTAAAATTCCCTCTTTCATGTTCAACTCATAGAATATAGCAATAACTTTCAATCAATTATCTAATACACTGCAGCACATAAAGAACAACAGATGGCGGGAAAATGTTTGACCAGCAACGCACGTAATTTGTTATGCTTTCACTAGGAACATGTATATATAAATAAGCTGTGATTTAATATAGATCGCTTGTACAAGAGTCGGATGAATCAAAATTTATCTTAGATTACTTATACAGCCTATACAGGAATGTATTCCTGTGATTACATTACTTACATTTATCTACGCGCGGTGTTTTTCATTCGGACTTACCCCAAGCAGTTCCTAACCATTAGTTTCAAGGGAAAGGTTTGCTCTTTTGGGGCCAAAATAATGTTCACAACATTGCTATCCCCAAAAATATGGAATATAGCAATTGATTTCTCTGTACTATTGGATTGCCTTATTCAACCTTGTATTATCTGTAGAATCAATGATTAATTTTGCGAAGTTCCCAACTACCCTCTCCATCAATCAGTCGCAATTCCATTGCGTGGAATGGAATCAAAGCAGGACGCTGCAAGAAGAAAACATTGTCAGACTCGGTAGCTTAAATATAAATGATTGCAACACATCATACATCCACTAAGAAATGCAATCAGACGAAAGCTTGACTCGATTGTTCCAATTCCAAATTTCAATCACAAGGAGGCTAGGATTCCCAGTGTCCAATAGGCATGGGCCCAAATTTGAGGTTGATTCCCCCCAATCCAACAATCAACAAAAAAATGGTTGACAATTCTTTTAGGATGTCCAAAAAGAATAAACTCTTTTGCGCTGCCCCATGTTACAAGTTTATGAGATAACCATGGCCAATTGGCCATAGTATTATCTGCATTGCCTACAAAGCGGTTTCCGAACTGCAACAGTGATCAGGAACAAACCTAAGATTTTTATCATGGTAATAATGCATGTGTTTTAAGGACAATACAAAATATATCTTTTAATCTTTTCCAAAATAAGTTAGAATTGTTCTAAATTCCTAACAATACAGAAATTTTAAAATTAACTCTCGGAATATTATCCATGAAGTATAGGGCTTGGCTAGGCTTTATTCACTGTTAAATCACTTCCGTTAGCAATTTTTACTAAAATCTTTAATGACCATAGCGATCTTATCTCATCAGATTAAGTTAGTTCTTACCAAAAAGTCAGCATAGAACCCCAATTACCACTGGCAGACAGAGAGGTTGCAGGCAGATTAGAAAAAAACTGCTACTATGACTAGCAGTTTCAAAAGTTTTCTACATAGTAATAGCAGAATTACCTATAACAGCTACAGACGATAGCGGTTCTCTTAGCTTCAATGGAAATAGATAAACTCGAGCCTAAGTGGACAGTTTACTGAAAATGAAAATGTATTTTGAAAATACATCCTGATAATGAGTAGAGTTTTCATCTGTCTAATGCCATCAAAGAAAGTTGATAAAACAAAAAGGTAAACAAAGAATCTTCCTAATTTCAATACCCAAGCATGGGATCATTTATGGGAAAGGTGATGTGATGTAGGTAGCTTTACCCCTTGGCCCTGAGAGGCTGAGATAACAGAGAGCCTAATTTTTAACTTTTGGTCAAACTGATTCACAATTATAACGTACTGCAGAACAAATCAAGTATATCAGGAAGTGAAGTAAAGGAAATGTGGAACCTTGAATCCATTGAAAATAGAAAGAAAGTTAGCAAAACAAGTATATAGAAAAAAATTAGCAGCCTCCTTAAAAGAGAGAATTTCAAAGTAAGATAATTTTGCCAAACAACAGGTGATCCAGGCCAGATGCAAGAAAATGTTTGATGCATCCCAATCATAGACTTGGAAAGGAAACCGCATACCTGAGATGAAGTAATAGCTGTAATGCCTAGTTCATTAGCGAGATTATATAAGTGCTCCTCCACATCAATGCTTGTTGCACTGTCAATTAACAAGTCAATACTCCAACAGAAAAAAAAAAAAACACAGTGACACAACCCATCTTGTATGTGAGGATTGGGATCAGAAATTATGGGGACAAAAAGAGCAAACACAACATTACGTACTTGGTGCATTCATCAAGGACAGCGAATTTAGGCTTGTGGAAGAACAAGCGTGCCTTCAGCAGACAAAAAGATGACATATAAGCCAAGATGTTAAAGAGTTAATATTTCTCACAGAGCTAAGATTCTGAGCTGTTACAAGATGTAGAACTCACCATCCCTATCCTCTGCTGTTCTCCTAGAGAGAGAACATCTTCCCAATTTAGAAAAGCACTCAATCCACCTTCCCTCTCCAATAGATAGAGCAACTTTACATTTTTTAGTATGTCTTTCAAGTGCATATCCAAAAAATCCGAGGAATTGCAAGTACCTGATATTAACAAAGGAAAGTTCCTTGAGGGATTTTAAAGCATGTAGCAAACACAATCAGATGTCATAATCCAATATAAACTCTATTTCAAGCATTGTAAAATCTCTAGTTCAAGATGACTTTAGATTTCATCAGTTAACATCAACAACCGCAACAACAACATCCTATTACCCCAATGCCATTAATTGGCTCCCACCTGGGGTGGGGTTTAAGGCCAAATGTACACAACCTTACCCTTGTAAGTGATAACACTAACAAAGAGGTTGTTTCCCATTGACCATTGGTAGCAAAGAACTATAAATCTTTGGCCATTTTACTATAGTCGATTATAATCTGAAACCAAAAAACTATAGATCTTTGGCCCCATCGAAATAAGGGACATATCATTTAACATCAAATGAACAAAATAAATACAAAAGGATAGATTCTTAAAATGGGAACTAATACTAGAAATAATGAATCATGATCAAATTAACGGATAAAAGCATCTTTATCCCTGAAATTGTAGCAGCAAAAGTACAAAGAATATTCTATGAGCGGGATACATTGGGTATGATGATGATGATGAAAAAGAACAAAGAATACAAGATCAAGAGCATTAAACAATTTTATGTCAAATTGGAATGAATAGAGTAGATTAATAATCAAACAACCGCATACCTCCAAGTCTATGTAGTAAGCTTATTTGTGCTTCCTCCTGAGACAGAGGATATATAACCTGATCCCTCAGGGTTCCTAGACATGTATATGGTCGTTGCGGAACAACAAAAATGCCACAATCATATTCAATTCCCCTTTCATAAAGTTGCCTTGGTTTGGTGAGTCTTCCACTAACAATGGGCCAAACACCACGAAGGACTCTGAACAATGAACTTTTTCCACTCCCATTTGGACCTAAAAGGAAAAATAGTCAAATATTACAAGAACTAGATGAGTGGTAAGAGATTACAGGTTGATCAACTAACCCGTAACCAGAAGACTTTTTCCTGATACAATGTCACATGTCAATCGTCTTGCCAGCAATTTCTGGGATGGGGTGATAATGTCAACATCAGAGAAAGAAATGGTATCTTCAGAAAGAGTGTAGTTTTCTTCAGAAGCCAATGAAGTACGAGAAAAGTGATCTGCAAAAGCATTTAATCAGCAGAAATTCATTTCTTCCCGGTCAACACACTACCCAAAAAAATTTCTCTTGTTTTTAGAACTTTTAAAGAGGAAGAGTTAGAGTAATATGTCATGTATAACAAGGCAGCTGAATTTTCAGGAAAAAGCAAACAATTACTATTTTTTCAAAAGAACTCAATAAGAAGAAGAAAAGACATCTAATACATATTTAATGCAGCAACAGGGTTCACTCATTTTCACAAATGTGTTTGGCCAAAGTCGCCAAACCAATCCTCAAACATCTACATGGCATGAAAACAACATGGGGCAATCCACAATTATTACAATTTATAATTACTTAAACTATGCATGTATCCACATTGTGTTGTACCGTTCAATATCTAAGCCTCGATAATACTTGGAGACATGCAAATGCATATGTATCAGCATTGCTGTCCACAATGACAAAGAATTTTCGAATCTAATACTGATTGACAATCTCCTCACACACAGAGTGCATACAAGGCTTTAAAGCTTATTAGTGAAAAAAATTACAAATTCAGCAGCATCACCTTATCGTGAGTGTATTGTAAGGGTTTTTGAGTTTACTATAACCGAATC
This sequence comes from Amaranthus palmeri, assembly GCA_019776075.1. NCBI lineage: Eukaryota > Viridiplantae > Streptophyta > Magnoliopsida > Caryophyllales > Amaranthaceae > Amaranthus > Amaranthus palmeri. The sequence continues at coordinate 2,587,048 of JAAKBH010000008.1, forward strand.
ATAGGTCGTATAGACCGCAAAATTAAAGATGACTGGTGAGTAAAATTTTACAAGTTTAATACCGCATCCTCCCCAGTTGGGGCGGGTATGGGTATGATTTTGGTGGGTAGTGGGTGGATATAGGTATGAAAAGTCATACCCGCCATGTGTAATGGGTAGCTAGTGGGTGTGAGGTCTTACCCGCCCCAGACCTAGCCCCATAGCCACCAATCCTATATCTATAATGTACTAATCAATATCAATTTTGCATATTTTTTATTAAAAACTATTGACAAAAAATTAAGAATAATTAATTTTATTTTTATTACATTGTATGTTTTAAACAAAATTAAAATGTACAATTAAATTTGTAAGGATTTATGAAGTATATAACGCGAACTTGGAATGAATATGAAACAGGTATAAGGTGGGTTAGGTACACCCATGATGGGTATACTCAGTTGGTATTGTGGGTGGGGATGAGTTTGAATGCATACCCAGGTGCACAGATGTGCGTATGAAAATTCTACCCATAATGGGAGGTGGGAATGAAAATTATAGGTGTGTTTGGGTATGGGGGAGGGCATACTGCATTTACTCGCCCACTTTTGCCATCCCAATGCAAAAGCACCCGCAAAATCTATTTCACAACGTTGTCGTAACTAAAACTGTATTCTGGCACTATGAACCGTGTAGGAAAGTTCAATATACTTTTAAGGATAGGATGGATGCATAGAAGAAAAAACAAAGATCCTTCCAACAAAAAGAACAACAATTACAACAACAGACTACTTTCTATCTAGTTACCAGATTGTGCGGCATCTAAAAACTCTTCCAGCTCCAGAATTCGATTGATACCACCAGAAAGCTCAACGAATTTCTTATGCAGCTCAAGAATATCACCAAAAGCTAAAAAACTTTGTGAGACAACTGATGCCAAAAAGCGCAATGCATGAGCAAGATCACCTGAAAAGAAAATTCAGAAAGTAAGAATGCAAATATGATCCCAAGTCCTCAGATATCGTCAATCTTTGAGAACTAAAAAGGACAATTATTTGCAAAATATCGATTCACTGCACATCATAGGTTATATCAACAAAAGTAGGTGTGTTCTAAGTCTAACAACACAAAGCTTTACAATAATAAGATACTCAAATAAACTACAAAGAAAGTAGTGATATAATAGTGAAATAGTGTCCAGATCTAATATCATATTGATTGCCAGCCATCACCTTGAATGGAAGTCAAGGACCGGTCCCCCTTATGTTCCATGGCATATAATAAGCTCAATCCCCATGTAACATTATGCGGGAGCTGCTTGGTGACAAAATCGTCAAGTATACCATAAAGCCACTTCTTCTTCATCATAAGCAATGAGTGGTTCAGGAGTTTCTCAAATTTTGCTTCAACCATCTACAGTGCCAGAATAAAGTAATAATGGAAACATCATCCAGTTAGTAACAGTACAGGAACACAAATGTTACCTCAATTTTCAAAAGGACTAAAATCGTATCACAAAATTCAGGAGAGTTTAAAAAAAGATATAAATCATTAATGAGTCTTAACAAACATTCTATTCAATTATTGGGTAAGTGGTAAGTTGAAGGCATAGGCAAAATATTGCCCACATCATTGTACCTTGTTACAGTGGTTTTTTAGTTTGCTGTAACTGAATAGAAGCCACGACAACCGTGCAATCATTCTTATTGACTACTAAATCCGTTAGACAACCATTAACGTCACCACATTTTAGCACTATTCCCTAAAGGGGCTATATACCACAAAGCCACAAACATAATGAGATGTCGCATTGGACAACCTTTACGACTCGGCTGATAAAATATGAAGTGGCCTTGTTTTTGCACTATGAATGAATCCATGTAAAAGATATAACTATACTTATATAACAATATTAATCACTAGATCTTGTGTTCTAGTTGAAAATAATAAGATAAGATTCCAAAACTGTACTACATCATTATATATCTTATGTTTCAACAAAATAATGAATGGACTCATATTAAGAAAGTTAGACAGAGGAGGAATATGGTGAGGCAAGTGGGAAAAGTGCTAAAAAAATGTGAGAGTAAGTAGGAGGAAAGAGAAGAAAAAGTGAAAAAATCAGCATTTATTCTATTTTTTAAGCCAGGATCTGAAACACTATTAAATAGGTTATGCCAAGTAGTTTGGTTTTTCGATAAAAACTTCATTAGATCATCAAGTCCAATATTGGACATAAGAGCAGCACATATCAGGGACAATAATACGCCTTATTGCCTTGTCTCAGTTGGAGAGCAAGTGCAAATTTTCAGGAAAGGTACCGGGTTCATTTCACCTAGCCCTCCTCTTTCCCTCAACCTACCCTATAATAAAAAAGGATAATACTTCATCAACATCAACCTTCTCATCTTTCAAGTTCCTTTCTCTAAGTTGTCCTCTCTTACCCTAAACAATAAACACTAACCCTCAGCCTAAATTGAAAAAACCTCTTATGCCCATCGGGGAGGCTCACAAATCACAACAGTTCCTTGACGAGATGAGGTGAGAGAGACAAACAGGATTAAATTGATCTTGAGATCCCTATCCCCGATTTTCAATCTTTGGTTTAGAAGTATTAGGGCATCGATTACATTTCCTGGTTCTTGATATTAGAGTTTTGTAAAATTAATAAAGCTAAAGCATCCTCTATTTTTGCAGTGACTGATAAGAGTAGTCACTTGCTAATGCATATCATGTGATAAACACCACATCCAAAGCTTGGGAGACTTTGACCCACACAAGAAGTGAGAAAATTCCATTTCAAAGGGCACCATGTTTGGCCCTAAAGCTGCTAATAGGGTCACAAAGGATATTTGACCGTGTATAAGGAATGTAAATTCTCAAGGTCCTTGGAATTTTCATGATAAAATAATCAATGAACTAAATCATTTGAGCTTCTAGTTCATGTGCAGTTGCAAATGATGTTTGCAAACAAGGGTCAAGAAAAGCAACCTATTTCTTATCACAAGGATCAACATATGATATTGAACCCCAAACCACACCTAGACGATAGAGTCGATTGACTTTACAGCCTCTTTATTGTCACTAACAAGTGTGCGCAATAAAAGTGTTAGTGTAATCAGTTTCTTGTGATAAGTGGAAGCTTGCCTTTACACTTGCTGAATAAGTGGAAGCTTCTTCCTAGACTAATTATCCAAAAGTCCAGGCCTTAAAAGTGTTAGTGTAATCAGTTTCTTTATTAGTCATTGGTTTGATATTGTAGTGCTCTAGATTTATTTCCAAACATTACCAGTAAACAACATATCATTTATGGTCGATTAAAAAGATAATATAATACTCCTGTCCAACAAAACAACAAACTTAAGGCAGAGACACAACATGACAACACCATTTCATTGCCCCAGTGTTATTAAGTGGCTCCTATATAGGATGGGGTTTGGGCAGTCGGATGTACGCAACCTTACCCTTGTTATTATACACTTGTTAGTGACAATAAAGAGGTTGTTTCCTATTGAACCTTGATAGTACACATCATCTGCATTGTTAAGTCCTAGAATGGGAAGTGGCAGAGTAGAGGAAAGTAAGTAAGGAAATACAGAAGGGGTAAGGATATTGAAGTTCTTTTTGAAACACACTAAAAAGAAAAATGTGAAGTTAACTCTGGAACCAAGTGAGAAAGAACAATAGTATTGTGCCGTTTTCTAAAACAGTAAAATGTGCATCGAAGAAAAAGAGTAAAGAAAAGGTAAAATCAGGGTTTAAGCCTGTAAAGAAAATTACTAGCCAGAGATTTAACCCTTCTCCACACCTGAAGACATGTCAAAAACCATAGCTCTACCCTTCTAGTAGTCCGCTCTAGAACGGCTACTTATTTTTTCCGTTTTTTGGAGGGAAGGGGAGGAAAACGGAAACTAAAATCTTAGTTACTCACCGCCTTTTCCCGAGCACCTCCTCCAAAGAAAGCAACAGATTCAGCATGTGTACGCAACCTCTCATGCATAAACCTAATAAAATAGAAAAGTGAGAAAGGCATTAAGCTCAAAACTAGATATCAGATCACACAATCAGCAATGAATATAACAAAGAAGTAACAACCTGAAAGTTCCCTCGAGCGTATGTTGTTGACTTGCTAGTTCACCGAACTCTGGAGTAACACTCCTCAGAAATCCAAGTCCAAGCAACATATATGTATATAATATAGCAACACCCCTTCGGCCTGTTAATAGCTTCATTCTCCAAGTGAACCTTCAAGATTAATCAAATCCAGTAAGGATGACATAAAAAAAGACAGCTTCTTGAATCAAATTCTAAGCAGCTAAGCAGCAGTTAAATCTTGAATATATTGCTAGTTATCGTTGCTTACCACAGAATGTCAACCGTTGGCTTCACCATTCCAGTAACCAGCCCTGATATATCTTTGCTTAACTTTTCTAAATCATGAGTTAGTCTCTGATCAGCATCTATACTTTTGTTTGACATGTGAAAAATCTGAAAAGGAAAACATCTGAATGATAAAGTTCACTGTAACAAATAACTTCACTATAATTGTCAAGTCAAACCCTCTCAATCAAATATAATGTGCTTGCAATGCTGCACATTGTGACATTTTGTCTTTAGTCAGAATTGATGGGCTCACAAGCATAAAACAAAACAAGAATTGGTATGAAATATACTATACACGAACACATTTGCTCTGAATTTACCTTGTAAAAAGCATTTCTTCTCAAGTAATTCTTGAGTAAATGTTGAGTCAAACGGATCCTCCATCCAAGGGCTAATCTAGCAGTCAAGTGCCTGAACACCACAAATCAAAATCGAAAACAAAAAGTCACTGACACAAGAATCATCATGTTTAACTTATATCAAATGAAAAAAAAAAGTAAAACCTAAAACCACAGAAAAATCAAGCACAAAGTTGTAAAAAGAAGCAATAGCAGAATGTGACTGACAAGTACTAGAGTGCAAACACAATAATTTAATGTTGGAAACAAGTAAAATCTGGTACCAGTCAGAGGGATAAAAAACCCAAAGAAATGGTAAAAGCTAGAGCGAGGAATAACATCCGCAGGACAAAATCTAGCACATATCTGGTGTTAGAACTTAGAAGACACGTTTAATGGGTACAATTAATTTTTGAAACGTCACCTTTGTTTATGTAATGATGCAATTATGAAAATTCTGCATCAAGCACATAAATTTTCTTCAATAGTCCATGTAAATCCCAGCTCAAGTAAAACTCAACACGGAGCAGTTTGGTAGGGGGTCAACCAAGAAAGGGAGAGGAAATTTTGAATTCTTTTTCGGTTGTTCCCCATTCTCCCTTTTCAAGTTCCCTCAACCTCATGTCCCAAGGAGGTGCTGGAACCTAAAGACTACATCATCCTTTACCCTTCTCCCCAATCTCACAAGATGATGCAACTCTTCTGAAATGACAGGTTCCAGACATTGACTCCATGTCTAATGTGTATGAAATTTGCAAACACATGAAACAGGATGCGTCATGGGCTTGGTTAATTAACACAACACCCCTGAAATGAGATAAACAAGTGCGGAACAGAGTCCATTCTAGAGTTCTGCCTCATGCAACCATTAAGATCACAAGTCGCACAAGCAAAGTTTGATACACATTTTAAAACTATTACTTGTAATCTGGATCATAGATGAAATAATCTATTTATGATGTCATCTTATAGAGAAAGTGATGCCCCCAATTGTATGATTTGATAAGGTTAAAATCTGATTCTGTCATGGTTATTTTAAGCGAGAAATAAAATAAAATCCTCCAGAAGCGTAAAGATGTATTCATAGGACACTTTCTAGAGAAAACATCTGAGAAAATGCTAAAAGATACATAAAAAAAACACGATTCAATAGAGGCAAGGTGGAACCATGTATTGTGATACCAAGAAATATGACCTTATAGAAGGAGCAATGAAAGAAGAAGCGCCACTTTGAAGAATGCTGACCCCTATTAAACGGACAAAGGATGCCTTATCTTGCTCCAGAACAAATTTTACAGTAGTCCCTGGAGAAATGTTTGCAACAGTTACAGGTTTGGTAGTAAATTATTGTACTGGATAAACAATGCCCCTTACCATTCAAAGACGCAATACGATCTGAAACCCATGTCCTAGAGACAACTAAAACTGCAACTGCAAGTAACTGTGCTCCTTGTTTATCAAGCACAGTAGGGACCTGGAAAAGGGATAGCATCACCTCAAGTCAAACTAAATTCCTTAGCACAAGTTTGTTGTTTCATGACAGGGAATCTTATGTACACTGACACAAATAAAGACTTGTTCGAATAGCGTTAATGCGACATTTTTTAAAAGCACATTGCAGGACTTTTTCCTTGAGAGTTATCCAATAACTAAAAGAAAAGTTGGACTCTAATTCTACAGCATTCATGTAGATTAGTAAAAACAAATGTAACTTAATTTACAGTTTAAGGCAGCAAGTCACAGTCTATTTCTGCAAATTTAACCCAAAAATTACATGGTTAGATATTGTTGGGGGATTAGAAAATTAGGGGACAATGGTAAAGAAAGGGCTAAACAATGATCCAATTGCTATAAAAAAAATGTAAAGAGCCAATGCTGTTTGAAGTTTATTCAGGAATCTTATTTTTGAATGTGAGATCAACTTCTAATGCTTTAAAATGCTTAAGATCTGATGAAAATATTTTCTAAAATGATTATGTTCCCAATTAATTGTTCACAGATGAAATATCTAAAACACCCATCAAATTCAGCACACATAAAAAATTAAAGAGTAATCACGGCACATTTGCAGAAAAGAGCACAAGATAGAAGGGATTAACAGGACCATGGTCAAAATAATTATATGAAGTTGCCTCCCAAGCACATATGAATAAAGATGGAGGGAAAGGGAAAAGGCATCCAGAAAATTAGTAGACACTTGGTAGTGCGTATTATACTCATTTAGGAGATCGCAAGCTTCTCGAATTGCTTGTACTATCTTTATGTTGTAATTGTTCTCGTTTACATACAATCATTCTTGGTTATTCAATATACATTTACATATACAAATCTTTGCATTTTGTCTTACAATTTGATATTTACATATTCATTCTAGTTTACTATTACTGATTTCTCCTAATGGCCAAGTCAGTCCATAACAATATGAAGAAAGTATTAACTTGAATTTAGATTCATCTTTTTGGTGCTCTCAATAATAATAATAAATGCAACCAAAGAGCGTCCAGGTTCAATTATAAGAGACTTCTTTATTCTTAAAAAACATGTTCCCATTCCGTAAGCCTTTGAAGCATTACTTCAATATAAAACTTAAGAAATTTCAACAACCATCACCATTTAACATTTGTAAAATCGAACATGACCCCTTTAATAAATATTGGCAAAAACCACCACATATCATATATCATTTTCCTCGCAAAACATCACCTTTCACTTTCAAGTTCTAAACCGATCTAAATTATGTTATCTTTTATCATCTAGTCATCAAAGGGAGAATAATAGTAGAAACAAAGTCATATGAAATTTAATTGAGGACCAAATTACATAATTTTTTAGCTTAAAGGTGGTGTTTTACAAAGAAAAAGAAATATATGGATGTTTTCGACAAAATGGAAGATATTAAAGATAGTTTTTAATCTATTTATTTTATAAGTTGTTTTTGCTAAATTTTCCTGGAAGCATAAAATTTCAAGTTTCCTCGGATGTAAAGCTTATTTATGTTTTTGAATCAAGACTTCAACTCTTTGTGAAGAAGCTTATGAACAACAGCTTCTTTCCCCAAATAAAAACCCCGAAGAATAGGCATGCATTCTTTTTTAAGTACTAATTTAGTGTCAAAACTCATATTCATACTAATTGAAGCAATAATCGGCAGATGAAAACATCAAACCCAGTCAAACAAGCATTTCACTGTAATTTTAATGTACGTATTGAATATTTAAAATCAACTAGAACTACAAATATATAAAGGAACAATTTGAAATGATGAACTATGGTATAAAAGGATGAGCAACTCACCAAAATCCTGAACATGTTTGCAACTCTACAATGCAACACCCTTGGAATTATTTGAAGTTGTGGAACAAGTGGTAAAGTTGCAGCTTTATCTAAAGTAGGTGATGCTTTCATTATCTCAGAGATGTATGATTCAGAGCTTGATGTAGAGTACGCAGAACTCTAAAAGGGAAAACATTAAAGTTTCATTGAAAAGCTTTTCACGAAAGCAAGTAAAAGGGTTATCTGTCACAAATCTGAGTGGTAAAGATAAACAGAAGCAACAAAGGGATTTAAAATTTTAATACCTTCTTGGCAGTGGCAAATGCTTGTTGAACAGTCATTGCATCATTTTGGCGGTCAGACTCTAAAGGCTTGATTACATCCTTTCCATTCTCATCAACAGCCATATTATCATCCCTGTAAAATTATAAGTTCTTTGACTAAGCATGTTTCTTGTGCACATCAAAACTACAAATACTTGACAACATGCCAAATTAAACTCAACCTTTTGTAGTGAACCCATCCTCCTTCACCATCCAAGGACAATACTACATCGTGAAATGCAACTAATGCAGGGCGATGTGATATAGTGATGCATGAAGTTCCCATAGCCCGAACTTTAGCACAAAATCGCTCTTCCATATCAATAGTCACAGCACTGGTACACTCATCGAGAATTGCAAATTTGGGCTTATGATAAAACAATCTTGCCATTCCTAATCTTTGTTGCTCACCCAGGGAAAGTTCCTCACCCCAATTGACCTCTGTCTCAGGAGGATAACGATCAAGCAAATACTCAAGATCAACCTGGATCAACAAACAAACAAAATCCACAAAAAGTAAAGATGCATTGGTCAAACATCTAAGTGAAAAAGGGAGCTGCTGTTCACAAATTAAATAATGGTGCAAAACAAAAGGTATCCTACATTTTTTAAGAGCTCTTTCATTCCATCACGTGTCAAAGGCTCAACCTCTTGATCAGAAGTTACAGGATAAATCAACTGATCTCGAAGAGTGCCAACAGCTGTGTATGGCCGTTGAGGCACATAGAAAATCTCTTTATTGAGGTCAGATCCAACTCCAGGTTTTGCTATATGTCCAGACACCAGAGGCCAAAGTCCTCCTAAAACCCGGAAAAGTGAGCTTTTTCCACTACCATTTGGACCTTCAACGAAAAAAAAACGGCCGATCAACTACAGCCCATAACACATATTTCTATTTAATTTTGACTACAATGCAAGACTCATTGCAATATTTCTGCAATGAGATCACATAGATAAAATAGACTAACCAACTTGCAATATCCGAGATAGCACGACGTTAAAACCTCAGTTACAAAATAGCATGCCAACGAGAGGAGCTAACAGACGCAAAAAGAAAACCCATTCAGCTCAATAGAAGCAGCAGTCTATTATAGATGCTGGAAAGCGCAACTCCACAAGGCCCAGGAAGCAGCACTTTTACTGCTTAAGTAGACACACCCAATAGAAGTGTATATCTAAGTTGTAAGTGAAGAAAAAAAAAATGATGGAAAGCATGATCGAACTCAAACATGGTGCTCCAGTAATGGGAAATACCTCAAATTCTCTTAGTGTAGGCATTTAAAAAATCAATCCAGGACAAATTTTAACATTCAAGTCCTTAACATGTTTGAAGGTAAAAAAAAAGACTACAGATTGGGTCATGCTTTGAAAGCTCAATTTTCAGTTTAGGCTTTTCTAAAGGCTACCATTTCAAAAATCTTGAAACAGAAATTAGAACGGTAACCAAAATCCATGAATAAGAATTGATCTCTAATCATTTAAGAACAAAATACACAAAATTTCTTTCAGGGGATTAAAAGAAAACTGGCGGTGCTGCAAGAGTTGATTCTTTTCAATATAATAGTGAAGAAGGATAGAAAACTTGCAGGTGGAAGAGGTGATGAGACTGTGTTTGAGGAAGACAGTTATGGTGGACAAGATAGAGTTGAGTCTGCAAGGGATGAGAAAGAAAAGGATTAGAGAAAAAGCAGGTACAAAGAAGGGAGATGGGAATTTGATATGACGGCATATGAGATGTCATTCAAAATTTAAATTTTGCAGGTCTTTCACAATATTTCAGGTTTGTAGATTCATTTAATCCCCAAATAATGATTTCGCTAGTATCATAACTCAAAATCAAACCCTTGAATCCAGAAAAACCATAATATATATTTTTATTATTCTTTCAGGGAATGAATAAGAATCCCTAGTCTCCCTGATACTGACATTTGAAAGATGTATGCTCTAAAGTTGTCTTTGTGCCTTGATAACTGTTGATGAAGGAACAACAGCTACAGATGTCCTCAAAGCAATGAAACTTTTGCAAGTTGTAGCACGTTTAATCTTAAGCAGGAAGAGTATTAAAATACTTACAATTTTTTGTATGATGAGAACTATGAAAGACTTGTAAAGTTGTAACATAGTGCAAAGCAAGGTGACATCACAGTATTGCGACCGTGTCATATATGTTGTTGAGCTCACCGCGTCTGATATAGAGGCCGAGATGATTGTAAAACCATCAGCATTGACGGCAAAACACGTTTCATGGCCATTATATATTATAACTCAGATTTTCTGGAAAGAACGATGACGAAAGACTGGCTCACTGGAGTATAGAAGTTAGTTCTTTAGAGAATTAAGAGATGCATTTGAAAAGAAATAAGGCAACTTTAATAGAGGCCAAAGCTCCTTCCTTGAAGTTTAAGTCCTTAAATTTAAAATGAAAAACCCAATTCACCACAGCTAATAAGAACTATAGTCCTGAATTTGGAAATAGCTCAATACACGTGTCCAGATGCTTTAACAATTGAATGAAACTGTTTGATTAGCAAAAAAAGGCAGAAATCTAAATAATATGACTTCTTTTACATGCACACAAAAGCATAGCAATTCTGTGGATTATGCTCTCTTAAGTTCTAAACTCTCTTCTTTGTAATCACCCCCTCACAAGTGACTTTACATTAACCATTACTAGTGGCTCATAGCACAGCTTCGATGACCAACAAACAGACAATAGCTACAACATACTTCATTATTATATCTTTATCTTGTCATGTGGATGTAACAAAAGTGTACAGTAGGAGCAACAAAAAAATTTCAAACTAACCATAGAGAAAAAAAAAATGTAAATTTATGACTCAAGTGCAAGACAAGATCATAACTCAACATAGCATGAAAAAAGGTTCTGCACATCACCTTTGCTACGTAAAGGGAAGCCAAAAAAAACCCATAGATTATCATTAATCACATTTCATGACCAGAAGTCAATCACAATTTAAGTACAACGAACAAAGAATGAATATACAAACATGGAAAAGATGCAAAAAAAAAAAATACAACTGTAATTGTAAATCCAGCAAAGAAAAAAAAGAATTAGATTTCAAGAGACATCACTAAATGAAATTCTGACTTTACCTGTAATCAAAAGGTTAGATCCTGGTTCAACTTTGAGTTTCAGGTCTTCAACTAGCACATTGTTAGATGGAGTAACAACCTGCGTTCACACAACGTTGTTGTACATCTAGGATGGAAACACAGAATGACAATTGCATCAAGAGTATTGGATAAAAAAACAAGTACCTTTACGCCAGAAAATTCAATGTACTTGGCCTCACTAAAACAATTTCTACTTCCATTTGTAAGTGACGGAGAGCCATCGCGAAAACCAAGCTCTCGAGATATAGCAATTAACTCATGTATACGGCCTGCATAACCACTACAATTGAGACGATAAATGAATTAGTCTGGAAAGGAACACCTAGAAGGGATATAAATCATTAGTTTTAGATTTGAAGTTCACAAGGAACAATTAAAATCATGCATCAAGATCATAAATATTCATTTTAAGAAGCAAACTAGTAAGGGATGTCTTACAGAAGAAATGTACTCTCTCAAGTCTCAACAAAACATCTAGATCTATGTCAAAGCAACATTTAAATACAAACAGGTTAAGATGACTGTTAGTCATGGTCAAGTTAGTGATCTTGCATTGCCAGAGTTACAATGGTTTAGTTAAGCTGAAAATTAGACATTGGCCGATATCTGCACCGGAAAATATTTAAAACCATGTCACATGTGACAGGGAAAGTTTTACATAAAAGATATGCCAAAATTTATAAGGAGAGTAACAATGAATTAGAATTTAGATTCCTACAAAAGAATATAATAAATTATTGAGATGGGTGGAGATTGGAGAATCAAGAGAAATCAAATGCATTGATGAGAAAAGGTAAAATAGGGGTTATTTAAAAAAAGAAATATAACAATTTTAGTGGAATAGATTAATATGAAAAGTGTAGCATATTCCAAAAGTGTATCAATGATTGTTTCTTGATAAGTAATACAATTGAAAGGAGTGAAAACAAATTTATGAAACATTTGATGATGCAATAAATGGACTGGTGACATTCATTAATGGCAAATAGAGAAAGTTGAGCGGAAAAAATTTAAAAAGGAAAGAATAAGATAGAGAAAGCTACTCCTATAAAAAAGAAGGGAGAAAGGTCGGGGAAGAAAAGTACTTTTTAGTTTGCAAAGATTATAGGAAAAAAATGCTTTTGCTGATCAAGTGACATTATAGATGACGAAGATAGAGAAAGTAATCTTTGCTTTCTAAAAAGATGAGAAAGAGAAAGCATCATCTCTATGACTCTTTTGACTGTTCTTTTTATTATATTTACGGCTTCTCTTTCCTTAGTAGCCATAAAACATTGGAAAACTCCAGTTATGAATCGGGAAAGGACTTTCACTTGAATACTTTACCAGAAAACAAGCGAAAGGATGAGTCATTAAGTCCGATCCATAAAATTCATTCATCCCTTGCATAACTAATGGAGCAAGACAAATGAAGCATACGTTAGAGTAGAACAACAATGCCAATGCCTTGATCCCAACAACCATATGTAGGGAATAGGAATACATTCTTTTCTCTCGTTAAATACAAAATTATCTAAGGCCTTCATCATAAAAAAAATGTTAAATGGCATAAAACTATGGGATAATGAGCAAAAATGGTTAGATTTGATATAAAAAAAAAGGGTAATCCAACAGAATAGTCCATATATTCAGCTTTTCCAAGGACAAATTTACCAATATAAAACAACAATAATAGCAAGCTAAAGAAAACACCCAACAAGATCAAAACACAATTCATACTCAACAAGAAAGAAACACAGAAAAAAGAATTAAAAGAAAAAACAAAACTTCTGGGTATACTATACCAAGTCCAGAATTACCTGAGACGATTGAGACGTCTTGAGCTGATTGACAAAGTACCTAAAGACTGAAAAAGGGAAGTAATAACACTAGTATGATATCTAATATTACTCAACATTTCAGCACGTCCTAGTGTTGAGTTATCAGGCCTTAAACTTCCAGAGAAAAAGGGTTCAATTATCAACACAACAGCTACAGTGGCACCAAGATATTTTAGCAGAAAATCTTGGATCATCCCAAACCACCAATGATCGTGGAGGACAACACCCAAATGCTTTACTAATGTCCTAAACTTTTGTTGAATATGAAACTCTTCTCTAGTTTCTCCCCCATAAAAAGCTATGCTTTCTGAATGAGTCCTCAATCGAGAGTGAAGTTGTCTATATTCCCCCTCCAATTGTTGTTCTTCAGACATCAACTTTCCAAATGCAGGAGAAAAGTTTCTAATCATTGTCCCTGCTCCCAATACGTAAGCCTGAAACAGATACAAACTACATCATAAATAATTGGCATTTCCACACTTCAAGCTCAATACCTAAGAATAATTCTAAAAAGCTAAAAAGTAACAAAATTTAGACAAATACAAATGGATTGAACTGGAAATACCAATATCCACAAGATATATTTTGGACTGGCATATGAACAGAGGCGCCAAGTATACAGTATCCCATCTGTAACTGCAGTAAGATCCTCCTGCACAAGGTCACTTAATTCGGAGCAGAATTTTGGAACATCACTAGCAATCCTTTGTTCTGGATTAGTTACCCGGCCATCGACATGGGATATTTTGTAGTACACCATATTCTGCAAAAGTAAGTCCTTCAGAATAGATCCACACAGCATTTCTGACATATTGGTGTACATTGTTAATATTTGTGTAGCAATGAAATTATTAGGTTTCCATTTCAGAATGTACAAAAAGTATTCTTTTTGGGTGCTAAACATATTACACATATTTATTCAACTTAAGAATTTAAAGTGCCTTGCCTCAATTTTCAAAAGAATGAAGGTATTGATCAAGATGTAAAGCATAGTATTTAGCGTGGTTGGCTCATAGTTTCTATGAGCGGGATATACTGGGTAGGATGATGGTGATGATGATGCTCAAACAGAGTTGCGATCAGAATATTATGCAATAGGTATGCCACTAATGTGGAATGGAAATTCCATTAGAATCACCAGAATATTGGGCTTTCAAAAGATCATTGTAAGAAAATAAGGGTAGGCAGATGAATGAACATCCTCTAAAGGATAAAAACATAAAATGGAGACATAAAAAATGTTCTTGATATTATAGATATGCAAGATAAAATTAAAAACAGAAATGCTTACGCTTGTTTGGTCATGAGTAAAGAAGATCAGAAAATAAGTAAAGATTGAAATTTTGAAGAGCTTGAAAAGGAAGAGGACACAAAATGATCTAGGTAACAAGAAAGAAAATTGAAATGGGAAATTAGAATTTACAAAAGCATACAATGGACATAAACAAATGGGGAGAGAGGAATTTGCATCTATTATTGGAACTTAATTCCGTAGTTGTAGATCAGTATTAGATAAGCTCAAATAGAGTAGATACTTTGTTAACAATGATTTCTCAAGTTCATTTGTTTGATTTATTTATATATTGGGTTAAAAGCATTGGCATTATTGCTAGATATGAGTGGCCAACTTTCCACAAGAAAGAAACATGAGTCCTATAGGTTGTGTACAATATATAACATATACTCATAGTAAAGTATATTTAAAATTCCACCTAGACCATTGCCCCTTACTTCAACAAAAAAGACCAACTCTTCAAATAGGAAAATAATCGTTTTGATAAATTTTGCATGTATTTGTACCTTATTTCAATGGGGCAAAGATACATAGTTCTTTGATTTCGTATTATAATGGACTATAGTAAAATGACTCATAAAATCATGTCCACTTCTTATTTACGTGAATTTGCACATGATGTTTCCTACCAAGGATCAATTAGAACAATCTCTGTTAGTTTTATCACAAACATTAGACGCCCCCAAACCCCACTCTTGTGGGAGCCACTTAATGGCATCGAGTTAATGAAATGCTATAATGTTGTTGAAGGATATATTAGGTGATCCAAGTAAAATCCAAGCTTAATTTGCTGCTTTCAAGCCCTTCTTCCCCCAAATAAGCTAATTCACAGCTCAAAATATGTCCAATGCCCCTTTTGATAATTATACAATTTTTCACCTAAACCCATGACGATGGATGACGACTCCACGACATGGAGGGAAAAATAAAGACAAATAGATGAAACGGACCCTATCATTTCATTGGCTCACTTATCCACTTGAGACGATGCAAACTAGAAATGCTTGTAATACTTTTTTAGCCCTCAGGGTCTAAAATTACACATCACATTTGAAAGCAGTATGGGTTTGGATTGGACAAGGATTTGCAAAGGGCTAAATATGTCATGACCACCTAAATTTCCCACTAAATTGTAAATAAACAAACAGTTTTATATTTTTTAGTTTAATGTTTGTCCTCATAATTGTATATTTCAATTTTACATTAGGATTTGACACTTTGCCAACATACAACTTTGACCATAAAAATCATTAGCTGCATATTAGTTAATAATAAAAATTTGATTTATTCAAACTATACTTTGCATCCAATGATGAATCTGACATACTATATACCAAAAAAATGCTGGTACAACTTAGATTGTAAATAGCAAGTTGTATCAAATCTGAAATTTCTATTCCCTAACAAGGATTGTACATGGAGTATTATCAAGTCCGTCTTGGACATTTTTGGAGCCTTGAGCGAAAGCGAAGCAATATGTTCTTAAATACAAATATTATGTCTTTTTTAAGTGACATATCATAAACTACTGATTTTATGTATTAGACAAAATACTAATATGCTCAATCAAGCCATTAACCTATTAACGAGCCCTGAGTCGTCGCTCATGGTTCTCATGTAAAGCGCCGACCCTAAGTATTATTTTATATGTTTTTTATCCATGCCCCTCAGTGTTTAAACTTCGAACCTGACATTGCTCCTGATATGGTAAGAAGATTACAAATTTGGCTCTCCTATTATATAAGGATGGTTCTCCAAATTCAAGGGAAAGATTAATGTCTTACAAGAAATCAGATTGCGGACAATGCAAACTCCATCGGTATTCACTTACTTGTTAGTCTCAAGAAATTGGCGTTTTGGAGAAAAGGTTTGTCTAATATTCTTTACTTGTATTTTCCTAGAAAGTAATAGGAATATTTTTTGAAGGAATTAATTCCTTTAAAATGGGTTTACCCCTGAAAATGATAAAACAAGATAAAATTAGATGCCCAAGAAGGCAAGAAGCTTTAAATAAAATCAAATAAGTTCTTCATATAAGAATTACAATTTAATTACTTGGACACGGTCACACGACACAATGATGCTTGCAATAGATTGCCTCTATCTACTAGCATATGGGTATAGAAATATCAACAGGGAAAATAAACATAAATTTTGCTAAAAATATTGAACTTATTAGTCCATTTCTTGTACCTTACCATTTAACTAATTGTGGTGAAACTTATGTGTTTTATCTTTTGGGGTTCATGGAATACTTTAATGATAAATGCTGCACATCAAGACTATAAAGCAATTGAGGGTAGAATATTGTTCACCATTTTAAAAGATCAAGCAGATGTAAGTTCATAAGAATGAATGTTAAAACAAAACATTACGCAAACTAACGATAAAAAGATAAAGGACTTAAATCACTAAATGAATAAATAAGCAGTAGCTTCAGAAACCCAAATGCAATTTTAATTGTAGAGCAACAGAGATAACATAACATAAAAGGTATACCTCAAAATAATGTATACCTCAAAATAATGAGTATGGATAAGCTTTGTCAATATTTTTCTGAACCGCAAGCTTAGGGTCCCAGTTATGTACTTTGACGTGGAATGCAAGGTTGATCGAAGGAAACACAACATAACATTTTCAATTATTAATCTCATAAAGGATGGTACACGACGAAGAAAAGCTGCTCGAAACAAAAAACCTTGCACTTTGGCCAGTCTATTGCTTACAGCAGTCCGCAAAATCTGCAAAAAGAATGAAACAAATGATGCATTTTGACAAAACAATATCTCATATTTCTTTCTCTCTTTCCTATCCTTTCAATGGCCCATCAACAAAGCATGGACAAGCGTGACAAGTAGATTTGATTTTCTTAAATATAATAATTACACTATCACCTCCATTCACTTTTTAGCATGAACAACTCTCTCAAGATCTTATCTTTGCACCGTCTCTCTCTTTCACCTCCTTTTCTTTCTCTTGAATTCAATTGAAAATTGTTACAAATTCCTTAATTTACTCCTTTACTCACTTTACAGGATTAAGATTGTTGCATTTTTGTTGTTTTGTTGTACATCCACTTTGTTAAATGTATTTTAAGTTGTCCCAAAACCAAGGTCTCTTAACCTTCGAGATACAGTCATCCATTTAACTTCAACTTAATATACATTAAAAAACATAGCATTAATTAACATCCCCTTATTGATTACTCTCTTTAGGATATATGAAAATTCAGAATAGAGAAACAATGATGAGATAGAGAGCAATATGCATTGTTATTACTTTCACCTTCAAGCTCACATTAAAACAATGACTTTACACTCTACATCATCATCACAAAAGGAATTCATGACATAATTATTTATTACACTTGCTACCGTCAATTTAAAAACTTCAAATAAAATTCGGACAACAAAAAATGAATCGCGAAATCATGTGTCCTTGTTCATGTGATAATGCAAGATATTGTTTGTTATCAAGGGTCAATCAAAAACAACCTCTTTATTATTACATGGGTAAGGTTGCATTTTTCCCCAAACCCTACCTAGGTGGGAGCCACTTAATGGTAGTGGGGCAATGGAATGTTATTAACATAAAATTCAGACATCCCTAGTTCCCTGAATAAATCCAAACTTCCTCCTTACAATGATATACTTACTTTAGAGTATTAATAATGAGCGTAATCTTTGATATCATGTCAATAATCACCTCAACTAAATGTTGGAGTTGATGCTTGAGATCCTAAGACAATATGTTACATGGTTAATAGTAATTGTCATATAAGAGTTAATAGTAATTGTCATATATCTTTAGATAGCACCATACTGACCAATTCTATGTGGGAGTTTCTAATTCACAGAGTCTATAAACATATTATGAAGTCATAACAAGGCTTAACAAAATTATGCGTGCATTGGACACAGCTATATTGCAAGTTTTGTAATCAATCAAGCCAATATAACACATGCATTTTCTCCACTTGCATCTTGACAAGACTAAACTTGTTACAAAATACAAAGTCAATTGGTCTTTATAAATTATTGATTGTTTGGTTGTTGGCATGTCTTGTAATCCCTTTATCTCAACTTCTTTCAACTTGGGAGATAGGTCTTATACTATCAAACTT
Organism: Amaranthus palmeri; assembly: GCA_019776075.1. Lineage (NCBI taxonomy): Eukaryota > Viridiplantae > Streptophyta > Magnoliopsida > Caryophyllales > Amaranthaceae > Amaranthus > Amaranthus palmeri. Next base: position 2,605,716 of record JAAKBH010000008.1, read on the forward strand.
TAATGATTTTCTCAGGTTTTCTTATTAAAGGTTAATAAAGAGCCCTTAATAGGTAAATTCAGAACCACTTAGCCTCATAATCCCTTAAGAGTGTGGTTGGATGGAAGGGTATGGAGGAAAAGGAAGGGGAGGGATGGATCTCTTATTTGGATAACAAAATGAAAGGGAAGGAATTTGAATGGATTGGATGAATGTTCTTTGTTAAGGTATCAATCTTTTCAGAGTTGTATAGATTTGAAGGGAAAACTCTTATCTCCCTACCTTTCCCTTCCCTTCTCTCCTAAACAAACAAGAGTTTCTTCCCTTTCATTTTTCTTCCCTTCCTTTCTCTTCCCTCCCTTCCCCTTCATTTCCTTTCTTTTCTCTCCAAAGTTACTATCCAAACATAGTGTAAGTGATTGTTTTGTTGAAAATAGACATTTTGTCATCCACTCTCTGAGACTAAAAGACTTATTGTTTTCTTTTTTTAAGACCAACAATGTGGATACCACATACATAAAAGCCGCATTTCCAAAATAAAGCCAAGCAATTTGACATTTAAACTAAGGCATCATAGATTCATCTCTTAGCATCAAAGGTTACCATCATATCAAAATCTGAAGTAGTGATACAAACTCCACCTTCTCACAAACTTTCATTGTTGGTCATGTTTCATCCGGCAAAATATTGTATAATGCCAGAATGAGCAAATAGTAGCACCATAGTATCCCAAGATATTTCCATTCATCAAGAATATGAGGGCATAAAATAATTGCACCATGATACCATGAGTTAAGCAACTCATAGGAACCCAAATAGGTGATCCATTAAGCAGCAATGCAACATTATCATACAAAATAACCTCACTGCATTTACAAGTTTAGATGGAGTCAGCCAACCCCAAAAAGAAGCTTCTTTTATTAAAATATGTTATGCTTTTGTTCATAAACTCCTCGGTTACACAAGCATGTCAAGGTCTGAAAAATCATGAAGAAACTTACCACAACAGACACTAAAGCTAGTAGGTCATAAGTACCCCTCCTACCCATTTGTGACAGAAGAGTGGCCACTAAAACTTGAAGTGATCCCAATGCATTCTTCTTTTGTGGCCTTCCCTTATATATATTAGTACTAGAATTGTCAATTTCAGAATCCTCAGTTGAGCTACCAGGCCCATTGCAATTCCAGAGAGAATCACATTGCTTACGGCTGGATCTTGATTGCATATACGCAGCAGTCCCACCTGCAACTAAGATGCCAGAAGCCAGCAGCAAAGATTTCCTACAAGAGTACAGTTAAGTCTAATTAAGAATATAGATTTGGACATGCATAGTGAAATAAAAATACAAAGATATGGCTGGCCAAGATTTAAGAATTAAAATGAAGCTCGAATACGATGCAGGTTAATAACAAACATGTTGGTTAATCTGCAATTTAAAACTCACGATCCACAAAACAACAATATATACCTCACAAGTCAAAGCAAAAAATATATCTTACACATATATAGGTCCTAATTTACTACAAGAACAACGACAACAATGCTAGAGCCTTAATCTTAAAAGATTAGGGTTGGCACATGAACCAATATATCAATTTCAATGGTGGTCCACGATTCCACGTGGATTCTTCTTCTACCATCTCAATTTGTAGGTCAAGATCATTCATATCAGTTTTCACTCATGTCTTCCAAGTCATCTTTGGTCTTCCTTACCCTCCTATTAAGTAACCCGAGCTCCAACTTTCTATTTTCCTTACCGGTTGGCTAATAACAAACCATCTCAAACAATTTTATTACATTTTTCCTTAATATTTACAACTTATAAAGTCTTTCTTAATATCTTCATTTCGAATTCTATCACTTAAGGTATGCCCACTCATCCATCGAAGCATTCGCATTTCCGCTATTCATTTTTCTACTATGATCCTTTCTGAATAACTAACACTATGATCCGTATAGTAGCGTCGACGGTCGGTCTAATGTTCGGTCGATAAAATTTGCTCTTTAACTTTAAGGGCACACCTCGATCATATAATAATCCAATAGTCTCTCTCCATTTTTGCAACTCGCACTTAATTCTATCGATCACATCTTAATGGATGTCCCCACTACTCTTAAATATGAATCCAAGGTATTTAAAGCATTCACTTGAAGCGATTTTTTTCTCTTCTAGGCTCTAGCTTTATAGTGTCTCTCATTATCGCATTTGTGCTAATTACACTTAATGTACTCTATCTTGCTTCGACTAACTCTAAGACCTCGTGACTGAACTTTTGTTTTCATTGTACTAACTTAGCATTTACCCTCATCTTGGTCTCATACTCTCATCTACCAAAACAATGTAATTAGCAAACAATATGCACCAAGACACATCTCCTTATATCGATCGACTTATCTTATTTATGATCGCTGCGAAAAAAAAGGGGCTTATGGACAAGCCTTGATGAAGGCCATTGTGATTGAAAAATCATGTTGCCCCTCCGTTTTTCCTAACAATCGCATTTAATTCTCGATACATATTCTCGATACATGTATCGTGCTATATTAATGTATTTCTTAGAATTCCTTTTATTGCCATTGCCCACCAAAGTACTTCTCTTGGTACCTTGTTGCAAAGTTTTTTCAAGTCAATAAAACCATGTGCGCTTATGAATAGGCACTATAGCACTTTTCTCCGGTCATTGGGCATCTTATTTAATCTCTAAATCTTGTTGAACAGTTCAGGTAGCTAAGTAGCTTTAATAGTCCCTAGGCATCTTTATACCTCAATAGGTATACCATCTGACCCAACCACTTTCTTTAGCTTCATTTTCTTCAACAACCCATCCACCTTTAGTTTTTATATTCTTCGCATAATTTCTCCATTTCATCTGAAGGAGTGATTTTCCTTGCTCTCCGTTAAAGGTGAGGAATTTGTGCTGGGTGGCTACACACTGTACTAGCCTTACCTTACAGTTTAGGCACCTACCTCTATTTATAATCCTTGTTAGAAAGTAGTCAATTTAGGTTTCATTTACTCTGGTTGTAAAAGTCAAAATGTGACTATCTCGTCCTAAACTATATATTAGCAACCAACAAACTGTATGAGAGTGCAAAATTCAAAATGGACTCTCATTTTGTATTCCTAGTTCCACGGCCAAACCTTTATGAGCATTTTCATAGCCACTGCGACATACCGCTACGTGCCCATTCAAATGAACTCCAATATAGAGAATCTCATTCATTGGTATATTTTGCACCACCTCGTGGAGATCCTCCCAAATTCCCTTTTAATTGATTCTTCTATTCTCACTTGTAGTGCATGCGCACTTATGACATTCAAAATCTCTTTACTATATATAATTTTCACTCTTATCATCCCATTGTTCTTCTTGTATAACTCTATTACATCTTTGGGTGTTCGTTCATCCATAATAACACCAACTTAATTTCGGTTTCTATATTGTCTCGAGCACCACAATATATAATCCTACCTTTTGAAACTACAATTTTGACCTTATCTCTAAGCCATTTTGTCTCTTGTAGACATAAAATGTAAACTTTCCCAATTTTCATGATGTGTTCCAGGTTTAAAAATCTACCAGTCAAGCTACTAGTATTCCAAGATCACATTCCTAACCTAAGAGGCTTGGGTTTCCTTAACCTCCTATGCTTAAAACCTATGGGCCCTTTCTCATTTGACAGCACACTCAAGTCATGTGGCATGTCGTTTATGGACGACGTCCTAGTATAAGTAATCTTCCTTTGCTCATTTCATAACACACTCGGGAAATGTGGAGCGTCGCTTTTGGACAACGTCCAAGCAATCTTTGCATACTTTTCACTAAACTCAGGCCTAAGTGCAATGCGTCACTGAGTAAGGACCACCCTCGCAAGAATTAATTTTTGGTTTATAAAAGCTCATAAAACTGTTTTTTCCACCACAAAACTTGAAAAATGAGCCAAATAATTGGTCGAAAGCTTCTTGGAATGAGTAAAAGCAGCAAGCTAATAGAACATCATGGAAAAGTATTACAAATACATCAAATAGAAAAATAGAAAGAGAGAACATTAGTTCTTGACACCTTCTAGAAGGAAGAAAACTACGGCCATGCTCTGTTAGTTGCAAAAGTTGAAGGGAAGGCATCACTGCTTAATCAATTTTACTCACTCCAGCTTCATACTCCTGAAATTTTTAAGAGGAGACATATTAAATTACAATTCCTTTGTTCTATTTTAATAGCACTTTTTAAGAGATATGTCTATTATACAGGAAATTTGTACAACTCAATGATTGCGTAGAATATTTATATATTTGATAGAAAAAAATATTTAGATTTTTTATTATGTTACTATTGCTAGATTATATTATATATTATGTAAATATTCTAATCTATCAAATCAATTTTACCTAATTCGTATATATAAAAGCATAACTTGTCCAAAATAGCCCACGGCCCCACAATTACCTAAATTTTCTTATTTCAGATCATAATTTGTCGGGGATTAGTAAAATGGGCATAACTAAGTTGAACAAGATATTCAATCACCTACTAGCTCATTCAATGGCTTGCATCGTTGAGGGAAGTGATGGGAGTGCAAAGGAATTGAACTGGGGTGAAGTTAGAGCTTCAAAGGAAGCACAAGGCACTATAGCAATGTGCTCGAACAACCAACAATATTGCTTGAACAAGCACATAGTGCCAGGGGAAAAAATTAGCTACCGCACAGCCTGACATTTTGTAGAACACGTAATGTGTCCTTGTTGAAGATTCTTCTACTGTTTTATAGAGCTTATTAAAGTGTGCGTAAATCAATATTAGGGTTTTTTGGGGCTAATATAAAGAGAGAAATATGATTTTGAATACTTAAAAAAGTCTTTCATGTATCAGAGTGAAAACTCCATTAAAAACGTGATCTTTAGAGCTCTAGAAGGTAAATTCTTTTGTGAGTGGTATTTCATCAACGTATTTGTTGAATCTTTAAAAAATAATCTATTTTGGGAAGGAAGTGTCCAAGACACCATCAAACACTTGTATTCTTGGTCATTTGGTTCTTGCTTGGTTTGTTTTGTTCCTCCGTTGTTGTGCCATGTTTTTTTTCTTGTTTTTGACCTTTTAATTCACCATTGTTAAGTTTTAAACCTTTCCAATCACTTATCAGTTGCACATACCAAACCATTTTAAATGATTCTCATTCATCTTGTCCTCAATCAAAGCCAAAACCTTTTCATTTCTTCATTTCAAATTTATCAAATATTGAAGAATTAATCATCATTAGACATACACTAAGGGGGTGTTTGGTAGCATTTTTCAACTATTTTATGATGGAAAATGCAAATAATACATTGTTTTCTTTTGTCTAGGAAAATTCGGAGAGTTTGGGTGAAAGAGTTAATAATATTTGACTTCTTTCCAAATTAGAGAGAAATGTATGCAAAGAATGGAAACACTTTTTCACCCTAATTTCTCATTCTGTCCTTATCAAACGGTTTCCTACAAACAAAACACCGCCGAAATCACAATGATCATCTAATCATTGATAGTTTGACACAATAATCACACAACAAAAGCAAAAACAAGAATTAATATGAATATCCACAACTGAACAGAAAAACATTATATAAAACAGAAAATGAATAAAAGATCATAAAATCAACCAAATAATCATAAATTCAGCTAAATTTGAGAAAGAACTGACCTCAGAGATTACAGTAAGAACCGATAGCTTAGACAATTGAAGAAATAGGAGAAGAAACCTCGACTAATTTATATAAAAAAGAAATCATGAATTGGAGTTTTTCACTCCAAATTACAGGAGATAGAAATTGAAGAGAAGAAACGAATGAACTTGTGTACATCAGTCTGGTCTGGTGATTCTTAATTGTGTTAAAAACGACGAATATGAAGTCGATAAAGACAGTCAACTTTAATAATCAGTTGACACAGTGCTTAATAGTTAATTCTCATGCAAATTATGCCCCCTGAAATTTCATTCATCATTTCCGGGTAAGCTTCGTAACCCAAACGGTTGTTGGGCAAATTTGAAAATGCCTCAACAATAAATATATAAATTTTACCTTTTGATTTTTGATTTTTGATTTTTGATTTTTGATTTTGATTTTTGATTTTTGATTTTGATTTTGATTTTTTCTGTTGACCGTTTTGTTTGATTATTTGACCTGTTGAAAATCATACATTATACTGAAAAGCTTGGAAAATTTCAAGTGTCACAACTAAATAAAATTTGTTATATGGAACTATATGGAGTATTAGCTAAAGATAAATGATATGGACTTCGATCTTGACCAATATCTATATAATTTAAGAATCGTTGACTTTTATTTATTTATAGCTAAATTGAGTAATTAGAGAATATAATGTATTGCATAATATATTGTTGACAATTTTCTAAATTTTAGAGATAATTTATACATATGCATGTCAAAATTGAGTGTTTTTACTGCATAATATCTCTAGCTTTATTTTTTTGGTATCATATGTTTATATATGTCAATGCTAAAAAACTTTGCATTACACAGATTTCTACACTAGTATTAACCGTTTTTATAAGATTTTGAACTAGTTGGATAAGCAACTATTTAAGGAAATGTTTAGTGAAATTGGATATTGATGGTTGTTTGTTTATTAAAAAAGTGAGTCAACAAGCAAAAAGTCATTGAAAAAAACTTGACAAAGCCAACTTTTTCATTTTGACGTATAAATCATTTATTAATACTTATTTTTGCTTTTCACCAACAAATAAACTAAAAAGTCAAAAGTCAACTTAAAAACCATATACCAAACAACCTAAACTATGTCTCATGACATGTTTGATATTGGGATATAATTAATGGTTGAGACTCGTTTATTAATATTAATTTAAATATATGAACTTAATCATTATCTCAAAGGTATCATACTCATATACATCTAGTAAACATCTCTAATATAGAGTCAAATGTAGCAAGTTCATGAAAAGGAGTTACCACTTAGCATAAACATTAGATTTTAAAATGATTTACCGAAGTATAATTCTTATGATTTGATTTATAAAAGTTAATAAATTATGCATAAATATGCATATTTATAGAATTGATTAAGGAGATATTGGATTTTTAAAAAGTCAAATATTAAACAGCACCTACAAGATATCAATACTTTAAAAAGTCGCAGATTTTTATATTTCATAAGTACAATATTCAAAGGGTCAAAAAATTCACAATATTGGACATAGAAATAGTTTGTTGCCAACATCGAAAATCCCTCTGGCAAATCATCATCATACCCAATATCCCGCTCAAGAGTAGGGTTTGGATGAGGAAAGTTAACGGACAATTCATACCCGTACTCCCTGCACAGGGAGAACTAGAGGGAAAGCTGGCAAAATATTCAAAAAAATAAAGAACTTTTGGTTTCTACAATGACAAATGCCACAACTTAAGGCCTTGGACTGCTTGCTCATCTGATACCACATGTCTTTGTTGATGCAAAATATCATGGTAATAATAATACAAGAGTGAGAGCATTATATAGCTCAATATCCATGAAACTTTACATTAGAAAAGAAAGACAAATACAAATTCCAATAATGAGGAATTAAAGAGAGGAAATGGGCTGATTAAAATGGTTAATCAACCAACAATCAATCCTCATCTTGAAAATCATCAAAACTCTTATCTAAACAAGTTGGGAACTCAAATATGTCTTTCCTAGGACTAGCATTTTCTGATTCTTGAAAATCATCCTCATCTTGTGCATCAAAATTCTTCTCTAGACAAGTTGGGAACTCAAATATGTTCTTTTTCCTAGAATTAGGACTAGGATTAGGAGTTTCATCGTCCTCGTATTGTGTTAATGGTGAAGAGAAATCTAAGCAAAGTCCTTGGACTGCTTGCTCATATGATGCAGATAGATCTTCAGAAGCAAATTGATGATACTCAACTAGCTGTCTAAGGCATTGGTTATCCCTTGTTAGATTTGCATTCTCTGTGGCTAATCTTGCTTTCTCAGCTAGTAATGCCTCTAACTGAAGTCTCACCTGTTGTTCAAACATACACAATCAAAATCATTTCCTTTTTCGTTGATCAGACCAGCAACACAATTCAATTAACACAATATCACACGGTTTGGGGAGTCGGATGTACCATTCTTTTGTTAGTGATACCTGATAACAAGTGGTAATTTTTGGTTGACCCTTGGTTATCACTTGCCACACGTGATATACATACGAAGTGTATATGCTTTAACGAACCAAACCAACAACAATTTATGAAAACAAGTACCATACCATAATCACAGTCAGTAAATCCTGTTTTAAAGGTAGGGTACCCTCTCGTAAGAGAGGGCAGAGGAATATGGTCAATATATGAAAACAAGTAATTAAACTAAAGAAAGTGTAAGCTCATGTGAACTGAGACCCTAAGAGGCAACATGCCCAAAAGGACCACCTCAGCACCTAATTAAGTAGAGTTTGTGGATCATATGTACACAACCAATTACCTTTTAGCAAGAGTAAGTAATTTAATGAGCACTTTAATATAGCATAATTTTAAGCATCAAATGAACATTTATCATTTTATGATAAACACATCAGTAACTTTAATGAACAGTTTTAAGTTTTGTCTAATTACCAGATCATCATCATCTGGTCTATCTCCTTTTCCAAACCCATCTCTAAGTCTCATATTTTCCTCCTCAAGCAATGCACATCTCTCTTGCAGAAAACCCATGTCAGATTTTACTGATTTCAGCTCTCTGGCTAATGAGGCTGATTTTGTTGCCAAAGCTACTGCAAGCTGCAAGAAAACTCATGTCACAGTCAGGCTCTAAACGAGTACTTGCTCGCTCTGTCCCATTGAATATACTACATTTGCATCTTCAATGTGCGAGCTTTCTTTAGCAAATGTAACAAATTCTATGAGACCTACAAGTATAATTTAAGCACATTAAGGAAAATTTTGGTACATTTTTAATTTTCTTTAGGTGGTTCATCTCTGCCTGATGCTTGTTCTGTTTTTGATCATCAGAAGCTGTCTTTTCGCGCTTTTCTGAAGTAGTCCAACTATCTTGTGCATCAAGTTTTCTCTTCATTCCCTTTTTTTCTCCATCTGGTTTTTGATCTTCCACTGCTACATTGTCATTGTTATTGCTTCCATTTCCATTGTTGAGTGTTATCTCAGTCAATGGTGATGGTTTTGCTATTTCTCTAGCTCCCTGTAAGAGAAACATCAAATTTGGTTTTATTCATTTCGTACCTTTATCTCTAATTGTTACTCCTTTACTACTGATAAGAAAAAAATTAATTATCGATCGTGCCAAAAAATTCTAATTTTTTATTTACAATTTTAATAGAAAACGTATCATGTGCACTATTTATACACGTCATTATATAATATGAAACAACAATTTCATAATTTTAATAACAATTAGTTGAAAAATAATTCATATATTATAATACTTAACTAATTGAAGTGATATTTTCTTTTTTATAATTTTTTTGAAAATTTTAATACCTTGGATCCTAAACGATCACATTTGAGATCTTATGTTAATAAAGTGAAGTTGCAAACAATGATTCACAACAAAAAATCGAATAAAACAAATATTTAGTATTTTGATTACGATTATAAAATTGAATACATCCGACCCTTTAACCAAATTTAAGTGGGTAAGTATGACATTTTCCGAATAAAAGGGGTGTTTTTAATGGTTTTTATTAATTGTTATTGGTGGGAAGAAAATAAAATGAAACTGACATGATCTTATTTTAGCTGCTTTCCAGAATATGAGACTTATTAACATAACCAGCATATAATAAGAGATACAAGGTGCGTACATTTCAAAAGATATCAAAATTTAATCCCAAAATTATACAGTGCAACAATTATAATGGACGATCTAAAAATGGTACCTGAAGGGCATTTTCCAGATTGGCTGTAAGCGTAGATAGTGAAGAAGCAACTGAATCAAAACCTCTGATCAAAAGCATAGAATCCTCCTTCAATTTCTTACCTCTAGGATTCAATCCTCCATAATTCTATTCCATAATCAATCAACAATCATTAATTTAACGAACATTCAAAAAATCGGATGAACTAAAATACAAAATCTCCACAACAAAAATTAAGATTACCGTAGAGGAAATCGAACATGATGGATCATTTTTTCGAGTTTCAAGAATCGACTCAACCCTTTTATGTAAAGTGCTCCAGAAACGCTTATCTGAATTAGGACTAATCGTGTTCTGCGGAGAAGCTAAATTCGCCATTGACAAACCCTAATCCTGATACTGCTCAAGAAATTAAAGCTGCAGAGAGACAGAGAGAGAAAGGGAGATATCTAGAGAGAGAAAGATAGCTGAGGATGAAACTTCAATAGATAGAGAGTAGAGTAGAGTAATGGTGGTGGGGAGATAAATGGAGGGTGTAACGGCTAGTTTTGTCTTTGTTGGAGAAAATGAGACTGGATTTGCCCTTTTCAATGTTATGATTTTAAACACAACGGGTATAATAAATTGAAGACTTTTACTTTTCTTGTGATTATTAAATAAATAAATTGAAAAAGAAAATATACACAAAATACTTTTATTTGGTATGGATGTTTATTATTGTAGGAGCCTTGAGCATTTATTTGAACTAGTTGTCAAGAAATTGCATTAAAATAAGGAAAAATTATATAAAACCACCTAATTTATACACTATTTTTTAAAAAACCACCTTAGATAATTTTTTTTGCAAAAAACCACCTTAAATAATGCATTTCTTTGCAAAAGACAACCTGTTACTATATTTCGTCAGTTGACCGACATTTTTAACAGTTGACCAGCATGTGTTTGTCACGTGCCCTTCTTTAAACACCATCTCCTTCATCATCTCCTTCAGCTCACGTGACAAACACATGTTGGTCAACTGTTAAAAATGCCGGTCAACTGACGAAATATTGTAACAGGTTGTCTTTTGCAAAGAAATGCATTATGTAAGGTGGTTTTTTCAAAAAAATTTATATAATGTGGTTTTTTAAAAAATAGCGTATAGATTAGGTGGTTTTATATAATTTTTCCTTAAAATAATAGCATAATAATAACATAGTTTTTTTTGGGAAATTTCCGCTCAATTTCTTCATAATTCACCATATACCACATTAAATGTTGTAGATCACCATTACACCATATACCATTGAGTCTTAGTCCATTAGCACATAATACCATTAATGACAAATTTCGTTAGTTTGTCGTTAGTCTACTGTTAGTGGTAATGATTAATTCACCATATAACATTATTTTTTTGTTTTTTGGCGTCAAATACAATCATTTTAAAATATAGTTATATCCATTGGTTAATGTAACTTTTGTGTGAAACTTGGTTTGTACATAACTATATTTTGTTAAATACTTCGTTTGGATGACATTTCTTTTGAATATAACTATATTTTAAAATGATAGTATTTGACGCAAAAAAAAAACAAAAAATAATGGTATATGGTGAATTATATAATTACCACTAACGGCGGATAACGGAATTTGTCATTAATGTTATTCTGTGCTAACGGACTAAAACTCAATGGTATATGGTGATCTACAACATTTGATGTGGTATATGGTGAATTATGAAGAAACTCAGTGGTATATCATAAAATTTCCCTTTTTTTATATAGTATTACAACAACACATAAATATCAAAACCCTTTATGGAAAAATTTATGGGAAAAGAGGGTTTTCCACTCACTTTTAAATGGTCCCCCAGACCCCCACATTTCCTTCGTTTTAGTGCAAAACCCAAATGTCTCATTCTCTATGAATAGGAGGGAATATCTGTATAATTCTATGATTCTACGTTCTAGAAACAGACAAGCGATTTGAATCGTATATAGAATCTTAGGAATTCTAATTGGAGTAAAATATGAATAGGTAGGATCGTCATTAAACAATTTCATAATTATTATATGATCCAACGATACAATCTAATAAATTTATTCTTAACTATTATAAAATTTTAATATTCACCGAATTTCAATAATCTCTGATCGCGTACACATATGTGATAAATATTTCATAATCATAACTTTTAAAGAATAAATTTTGCTCTATATACATGGAGTTTTAAACCAACAATTGAAAGTTTTTTTTTAAAAAAATAATTCATTCTTTCATTCATCCTGTGAATAATCTTACTTATATTGATTATCTTTTAACAACCTCATCTTTAATATGTATTTGCTCCGAGTATACTATGTCGCCATGTCGGTGAGGGGAGGGGTGGGGTTGTGGTTGTTCAAGTGGTGGGGTTATGGTGGTTTACGTCACTAGATATATTGGGAATAATCCAAAGATGGAATTATTAGCGGAGGATGAGTGAAAAGTTAGCTTATTTTCGATTTTTCATATTTGACCTTGCCCCTCTTAACGATTTCAAGTAAAATTCTAATGCTGGCAACTTTGATAGGCATTTGAAAAGGGCGATTAATTGCAGTAGGAATTTAAACTAATTTTAGTTGGTGGGTTTCATGATAAAGTAGGTATTTAAATAAATTATATTAGACATTTGAAATAGTTATAGTAGGCATTATTTTCATTTTAAAGTATGTATTCTAGCATATAAAAGTAGGCATGTTAAACAGTTGAAGTAGTTGAAGTATGTGTTTTTGCTCTATAGATATAGATGTTTTCGCATACTGAAGGTGTTTTTACATACTAAAGTAGGCATTTTAAATAGTTAAAGTTGACATTTAAACAAGTCATAGTACTTTCTTTGTTTTTATTTGTTCTTCTCATTCACTTTTTGCGCAAATCTCAATGTAAATTTAAAATTTAAATAATTTTGATTCATCATCATTATCATCATCATACCCAGTATATCCCGTTCATAGACTATATCTATGATCAGGGTCTGGGGAGGGAAGATAGACGGCGTCTCATACCCATAGGGAGAGGGTGGTCAAAGGAGTCCCCCGGCTCAAGGGTCTTCAAAGAGAGAAACCTGCCGATATCTGAAATCCTGCATCTTACGTCCATGTTAGCCACGCATAGAGATCAAGCAAAATATAAGACTTCAATTCTGTACATATAAAAAAAAATCAAGATAAGAGCAAGCAAAAGGAAGAGAACAACCAAGACGAGCAAAATAATTTTGATTGTGTGTTTTTAAAAATTCTAAAATGTTGATTTTTAAAAAATATATATTGAGACGAATCTATCAAAATCCCACATGTATAAATTTTTTCATATAGATTGATGAGAAATCATAGTTAAAGTTTGACACTAATATTCGTAAATTTTATTTTACAAGAATATATGAAAATGGAGGAAGTAATTATTTTACTTTTTGTAGTAGGTTTTTTTGCATGTCGTAGTAGGTATTTTTACAATATTATAAGTAGGTATTTTTTTATAATAGAATATTTAATATATTTAATTTAAATATCATAAGTAGGTATTTTTACAATAATTTTGACACATAAAAATTTTTTGTTCTTATATAATATTGTGTGATATGATAGTAGGTGTCTTTACATATAAAAGTAGATGTTTTGATTACCTTCATACAAGCAAATGATATTGTTGTCTTCATTAACAGATCTATTTGCATCATCAAATTTTCATTGGATGAACATATTTAAATCAACAGAATATCATTGGAATTCTAGTCAAATACAGAAAAATTGAAATAGAATACAAAATGAACTAACATGCGATTTTATGTCTCTGTTGTTAAATTGATTTTGAGCTATAAATTTATCAAATTCAAGCGTTTATTCTTTCATTATAATCCTCCTTGATGTTTTGATTTGTTTTCATGTTAATATTGTGTTTATTTGCAAATTCAAGCTTTAGTAGATTGAACCATGATACTTTTCATTGAGAGCAAACTTTAGTATGCAGTTTTTGCGTTAAACAACTAAGTCATTTCTAAGCCACTTGTGAAAGTCATTTCTATGAAAAACAATCTCTATTAAAACCTGTTGAACCTTAAGGTCTTGTTTGGATGGAGGGAAATGGAGGAAAAAGAAAAGAAAGGATTTGAAGAGATGAGAATCCCCTTGTTTGGATAGCAAAAACGGAGGGATAAGATTTAGAGGGAAGGAATTTGGAGGGATTAAATCCCTTCATTTTGTTAACATCAAAATATCTCCATAAGAGGACAGATTTGAAAAGAAAATAAAATTCATTTCTTTCCCCTCCCTTCCCTTCGCATACAAACAATATAGTATTTTCCCTCTCTTTCCCTCCCCTTCCTTTCTCTTCCTATCCTTCCCCTTCCTTTCTTTCTCTTCTAATTTGCTATCCAAACAATGTGTATGGATTGAATATATCGTTTATCTAAATAGTAAAGTATAATCAAATTTGTTACTCTCTAGATAATTTTAGAAGGGTTTCTTAAAATTATTTCTCCTTTTCTTTGATTTTTATCTCCCTTCGACGAAATGGTGTCATTGATATTATTGATGAATTTCTCAGCATTCAACTGAGATATGATTGATAAATTCATTGTCTAATGGACTATGTGCAACTTGCAACCTAAAACCCCATATTTCTGAATTTCCTCCGCTCCTAAAGATCTTCAACTTATGGAACAAATATTGTTGTACAACAATTACATTCTACATCAATTTAAATCGATACAAATCGATGTGGGTTCCTTCAAACTAAGGGTGCAAATACTTACAGGATGCACCCTTCTTGCAATATCCACTTTCATAAAATTTACATACACGCTGCCCTCTAGGTGGAGGCCTTGAAGACCCTCCACCCCCTCCACCAAAGGAAGATTGTCTGTTCCATGAAGTCGGCCTACTCTTACTAAAACCTGAATCTACGCCATGGTGATGATGATTCCTGTCCTTAGAACCGGAATGTCTCCCCACATTATGACTATATCTTGGTGATATCTGACTTGATACTCTGGTGCCTTGGCTACCCACTGAAGCGGTCCAATGTGGATTCACACTTAAGGCAGCCATCCCTGGACCAGTGTTCCAATGCAAGTTAGGAGTTCCCAAAATTGAACCTGTTGCAGAAAATTTACCTCCTAGATGCCCTGGTGGTTCCAAATTAGTGCTCGAGTTTTCAGAGCCCTGTTTCCATGATTCAGAAGTTGCTATATTCACGCGTGCAGTCTGCGGAGAAGGTTGAAGATGACAACCTACTTTCTTATGATGCATTGGAAGAGTAGCAGGTTCCAACTCTCCCTCCTCACGAGGGCTTGATGGACGGTCTCGGCTCGAGGTGGAAGGCGGTTGTGGTTGTGATTGAGGTGGAGGTGGAGGTGGAGGTGAAGGCAGCTTTTCTTCAGGAGGTGGTGGTGGTGGTGGTGGCGGTGATGGTAATGATACTGGAGGTTGTGGCGGAGTCGGTGGTACCGATGTTGGAGGGGATGGCAATGGTATTGATGCAGGAGGCTGAGGCGGTGGTATTGATGGAAGTTGTACTGTGTTTAATGATGCTGGCGGAGAAGGTGGTGGCAAAGATGCTGCTAAGGATGGCAGCGGTAATGTTGCCGATGAGGGTAGTTGTGGAGATGGTAAAGACATTGATGACTGTGATGGTGGTGGTAACGGTGGTAGCACAACTGACATTGATGATTGAGAAACAAAATTCTGGAGAGGCATCGACACAATTGCTGGCTTAACTTCTTCCATTCTAGGATTTCCAATAGAAAGATTGCAGGAGGTGTTTGGAAGATCATGAATGACAGTGAAAGACCCATGTGATTGATCTGTGATGTTAGGCTGGAGATGAAAATGCATATCAGTGGTGGAACTCAAAGCATCATTCTTTCCAGGATCGAGATGAGGGCTCAAACCACCAAGAGGGCTAAAACAATCATCTCCAGGAGAGTCAATTGAGCCATCTCCACAATTCATTCTAGAAGTTGGGGATGACATGCCTCTTAGAGACTCCATTGCCTCAACTTCTGATAACAGATCTGAAACAGATTCATCACCTAACGTGCTAAGCTCGATGGGCTGCCAGCTTGAAGTATCAAAAAGATTCATCGTTAACTGACAACTATGAGAAGCAGGGTTGGCATGGTCATTGGAAGCTTCAGTCAGCTTGACTGATGGACCAGAATTGAATTCAACAGTCTTTGTTGTGGAATATGCACCCCATTCACTGGCAACATCTGGAAGATGAACTTCCCGACCTAGACTGGAAGCAGTGCTCCAAGAAATACATGAATCTTGCCCAGATACATTCAATAAGACAGAATTTTTATCCCCCAGTAAATGACCTGTCGAAGCTTCGCCTATCTTCAGTGAGGTGGTAGGAAGATCAGAAAACTGTATTCCTCCAGACAAAGAACTCCATCCAGTTCCAGAATGCTGAGCTATATTTGCACCAACGCAAGCCTTAATATCAACAGCAGGAGTCTCTATTCTGTCAGTCTCCAACTTTGTCACAGTACTATGTAGATCAGAAAATACAATCCCACCAGATATAGTACTCCAGCTGGTTCCAGAACTGTGCTCAGGGACATTAGAAGTATTATAATGTTTATTTTCAACAGAAAGCATTTTTTTGCTCTCCATATTTAAATTATTACCAGGAAAAATAGACAAATCAGTTCCAACAGATATAGAACTCCAAATTGCTTCCGAAACTTGTCCTGAAACATCAGAAGAAATAGAATGCCTAATCTCTGAAGCATACGGCTTTAAGCCATCATTCTCCATTTTTATAGCAGCATTGGCCGTAATAGAGGCATCAATTCCAACAGACACTGCATTGCCTGTACCTGATTCTTGCTGATAGCAAGATGAGACACCCAAATGTTTATTTTCTCTATCACGATCATTCGTGTCCTTGATTTCAATCTTTGGCATGAAACTCACAGGATCAGAAAACTGGGTTGCACTAGATCCTCTTCCACAGTCTGTATCAAAGTCTTTAGACACTAAAGAAGCAACATTACTACCATTCTTTGAAATGAGACTCTTCAAATCCTCAAGATCAGATTGCGGTGTTCGATTTGAAAGATCTAAAGCCTTGGCTCCATTAGAAATCAAGCCCCAGCCATTTTCAGAGTCCTCTTGGACAGCATTTGGACTGGAAGGTTGACTTTTCACTACCTGACTTTCCAAATCTACATTATCAGACTTTGATGAGGAAGTAGATGGATAAGAAGACTCAAAAGTAGTAATGTGCATTGTTTCAGAAGACCCCGTCGGAGTAGCAATTGAACTAGGTTCTTCTGTATCAAACAAACTCTCTATAAGTCGTGCTTTCATGTCAAGCCCAGATTGACCAATACCCCTTTGATTTTCAGACAATAAAAGATTATTGCAAGTTCTCATTGGCAAATAAATAGCATCTGAAGTAACAGTCAAGTTTCTATTGCAGCCTTCTTCGTTTGATTTGTCACCCACAGAAGGGGCTTCAGTGTTACTACTTAATTCCTCATTAGAATTAGCTTTTCTTTCTACAGTGGCAACCCCACCATCAAATTGCGGCAAACTAGGAAGCTGTTCAACATGAGTCTCGGGCTCCCTAGGTTGCTGCTTCCTCAATGCATCAGTTAAAAGTATGGACTGATCTGGAGTTTCAGTAATCTTCCATACTCTTAAATCTGTAGGGAAAAAACCACTTGAATCCCATTTACGTAGCTGCAACATGCAGAATGGTCCCTGAACCTTGCCTGACGGATCCCGGTAATGCCACATCTTCTCGAGTTCAGAAATATCAGAAACCAGAAGCATCCGCGAAGAAATAGCGGAAGAATCCGAAGCAGTTTGAGAAATACATTCGATTGTCGCAACACCATGATCCCTGGAAACAACACCCAAATCTGCCCGCTTGTTGAATTCTTCCAGGACCTTTAAAGCATCAACATTTTCAGTTTTGTGAGAGGGCTCAAAGGGTCTTGTGGTACTTTTAACTTTCCCAACATGAAATTTTGCAGATAGCTTTCTGTTGCGCTCCCCATTTGCCAAAATCCTTTCTTCTACTGACGAGTCCCCTGCTCTCACAGGAGAAATCAACTCCATATCTTTTGTATTGGAAGTTGAGTATTTTGGCGTCACAGACACATCTAATAACATTTCACACCATCAGAAATGAAAACATACAATCAGGATTATTAGTTTAACATATACATTATAAGTGAAGAATACCTTGTTTCTTTTTGTCTGGCTCGCCAGAATCATCATCAGACCCATAACTAGGATCCATTCTCGGATCAGCATGCACATCTGGAATGTTTTGTATCCTACGTATACGTTCTTCTGATGTCTTCAGCAGTTCAATTTTCTCCACACATTCTCTAAGCGTTTATATAGTTAAGAAAAAATCATATGGACGTATTAGTATACAACGCCTTATATAAGATTTACCGGTCCAATGTAGTGTAAAAGAACATATGAGTTCTTGTAGGAGGGATGAAACAAATTAAAAGATACACACAGAAGACAAAACAGCAACATATTCATGGAGCAAGGTGCCAACAAGAAAGTCACTCAAGGAGAGATAAAAACAAGCGAAGCTGTAACCAGCACACAACATCTGCACCAAAAATTCTTTTCTCATTGTGTCAATCACAACCAACAACAATTCTAATACCCCAAAACCATTATGTGTCTCTCAACTAGGCAGACTTTGAAGAGTCGGATGTATGCAGCCTTAGCTTTTTAGTTATAAGAAACATATTGTTACCAATTGATCCCAAGTAGCAACAATTATTTCTAAATTCACATTAAAAAAAAAAGTGCACATGATTCCATTAGTCATTTAAAAATCTTCCATCACAAAATTAAACCAAAGAACATAAATATTTGACCTCATTTAAGAATGGACACTTTGTAAATCACCAAGGAAACAAAATCCTAAAGGCAAAGTACTTCAGAAAAACAAATAACATAGTATGACCATTTCAAATTTTCCTTCAAGCTTAAACCAACCAAGCACCTGTAATGAATTAATTTCCGTGTAAAAAACAGGAGAAATCTCAACAAAACATTTGACAGATAAAGGATATTCCTCGAGGTGCCCCATCTCACTAGCTCGATCCTTAAGATGACTAAGCCTCTTTATTTCTGTTTCAAGCACCTGCAAACAAGTAGTACCATGTTTAGCAGAAATTAAGGTACATAAGATTCAAATCATGATCTAGGTTGTTGCAAATTGCAATAACAAACTAAACTTCAAAAACCCAAAAATGCAAAATCTTCCATTATCACAAGCATCCAGGGAAGATTGCCAACATTTCAATAATAATATAGGATAAGACATCAGTGATAAGAAAAGGTAAAGCACATACATCGTTAACCCTCACAGTCTGCAGTGCAATTGCTTTCTCCTGGATTTCTCCCTGGATAATAATTTCAAAAATTTTAGGAACTACGCCAATTAAACCATAAAGCCAAATCCTCTTACACTTACCACCGTCATACTCTCAACAAGCCCCAGCTTTATACTTTGTCGTAAGCGCCTGCACTCATCCTAGGATTAAAAAGATTAATTTAGCAAAGAAAGAAGTGGATTTCAAACAATACACCATTTACTGACACACGATTGCGCCTCTATGTATCTATACTGAATATAATTAACAAATCTATTCATGAACACACTTACACACATACAGTACGCGATGTGAAACATATATTCAACAATTATTTACCAAGAAACACAGCGTGAAACAAAAGATATAAAGTAGAGGAACAATAACCTCAGAGAAATCTTGGTCTGAAATTGAATCAATTGAAATATCTTCTATCTTGTTCAAATTTAGAATCTGAAGTATAGAACCATCAGTCTTATCACCTACTTTAGAGGACTCAACTCCTTTGCTTGTACCTATCCAAAAGAAAATGTTAGCATGTTTGCAAAAACAGTAGAAAGCGCACAGATAGAAACATTGCAGAAGCTACTAGCAACAACTGCATGCATACCTATGATTCTCACCAAGCGAAACATATCTTGCTTTTGATCATTGCTAGATATCCTAATTCGAACAACTGAACCTATAACTTTATCATGAAAATTAACTACATCTCTCATTAATTTTTCCAACGAACTCCTCTTCAGGTAAATTAAATTAATATTGTGGACATCAATGGCTGCATAACTATCTAATTTGACCTGCCGGTCTTTTTCTTCAGCTTTTCTACGAGTTTGCCACCTAGTTTCTCTACTATTTCCAAAAAATTTATCCTCCTCCAGCTTCCCACTCGGAGGGCAAATAGCTGCACCCCTAATCACACCATTGGTATGAGATTCTTCTTTAAAGTGATATTCAAGCATCCTGAGCATTTCGAAAGGACCTACACGCTCCTTTCCAAACAAACTCTCCAACCTTTTATCACAAATAATTTGACAATTCCGGCGAGGATCGTAAAGATTGTTATTCCTTACGTAATCCAGTAAAAGAGTCCGAACATCAAACTGAGATAGAACTGACGTTTCACCATTTTTCATATGTGCAACAAATTCTAAAAGTTCTTTAGTAGCCCAATCAGGAGCTGCATAAAATCCTGGTTCCTCCTTCATATCAGATTGCTCAACGTTATCTGAATCCAGATTCAGAAACTGTGGCTGTTTTCTTGTCTTTCTTCTTTTTGCAGCATTAGTTTCTAACTGTACATTGCTACTGCGAACCTCAGAAACATTAGTGATACCAGTCTCAACTCTTTGCTGCTGAAAGTTATTGTTTTCGACCCCAAATAAATTTCGAGAATTGGTAGCTCGAATCAGATCGTCTAAAGTAAGAGATTCCT
The DNA here is from genome assembly GCA_019776075.1 of Amaranthus palmeri. Classification (NCBI taxonomy): domain Eukaryota; kingdom Viridiplantae; phylum Streptophyta; class Magnoliopsida; order Caryophyllales; family Amaranthaceae; genus Amaranthus; species Amaranthus palmeri. Next base: position 2,626,380 of record JAAKBH010000008.1, read on the forward strand.
TCTCTTTCATATAAATCCAGTATACCTTAAAGAGGTATTCCCAATTACGAGTGTCATCAAAATCTACTTGAACCTGCATAGCAAACAAACAAAAGATGTTTACAAGGTTGCATAAAATAACAAAACTCAAATCTCAGTTTTCCATTGCAGTGTATAAAACCACCATATGAGCTTAAGAAGCTTTGAGCAGAAAGGTGAGAAAATTGGACATAACACCAGACATATAGCAGCCATACCTGCTCCATGGTTTCATGAGGGATATTTTCAATTAGCATAATGGTTGTCATGCATGTTTTACAGAATCCTTTGTTCCCTCTTACACAAAAAATATCTGCCTTCTTGACACACTTCTTGCACAAGGAGTAAGGGCAAGTGTAACACATAAAGACAGCATTTCTCTGGCAGAAATTACATAAATGCCAACCTGCAAAACAACATAACAGACCATCAAAAACTTAGCATGTTGAATCAGGTCAACTATTCATAAGAAAGACAATATACTAATAAATTATTAATCAGAAAATGGGAGGTTTATAGAGACATACATAGTACATAGAAGGTCAATATTGATCACATCTCAAGGGTAATGTTCTCATAGTAAAACATGTCAGACCAATCTAAGAATATCAATATTGGTAAAAAAAATGATAGAACTGGAGCAATGCATTGCTACATACACTGATAAACAACACAATACACATTATTTAAAACGGATTAGGTGCACGCCACACCCAGGCAATTTAGAGGTGTAAAGCCAGGAGCACCCAGTATGTCTAGAGGACAGATGTTGAATGTTCTTCCTAATAAAAGTAAATTCAAGAAGAAAGACTACTTTAAGGTAATTTTATTTTATATATATGATAAAACACAACACTGGCTTCCAATCTCAGCTAAAAGAGGGTATGGACTATTGCATACACAGGAGGACAAGCAAAGAACACATAACATATCATAAAGAATATGAAATACATATCTTGCGCAGATGAAGATCTAGTTATCCAATCTTTACCAAAAACAAATGCTATAGCCTTAAACCCAGAATATGAAGATAGATACAAAATTGAATTTAAAGATCTACTTTTAAGGCATCCAAGTCCAATTTAATTGCAAGTCAACCAAACAAGCACTAGAAGTGAACAAAGGATCATACTATGAATGAAGAATTTTAAAGGGGTTTTGGATTAAATGTTCTAATTTGAGAGATCTACTTAAATTCTTATGGTAACAAGCCTAGTTTCAAGAAGCGCAGATAATTTTTCAGATTTCCTAATCAAAACTGAGATATAAAGTACGAGAGTTTTCTAAAGTGTAAACTCTTCGTAGAGATGGCATGTGATCTTCTGATATATAACTTTCAAAGATTTGAGACCGAAAACTTTACATCCCCTAGTTAACAGGTATATCACTCTAATGCAACAAGCATCATTATTCTATCCATTCTTCAAAAGGAAATAATAATTTTCCATTCTAGGAGAGCTCCCCCAATAAGATGCATTAATATCACAAAAAGAAAACAGCTATAGTCTGTCGTAATTTCCATGTATTTGATTAGTTATAACCTCGAATCAAAGTCAAACTCAAATATTCACACTTAAATTTGCAAATAAAGAAACATTAAACTCATATATTGAACACTAAGAATGCCAAGAAATTCTACAATTTCTCCACATCAAAACAAACCATGATTCTAACCAACATACATCTCAAAACAACATAAAAATATATCCCATACTCTATTCACATTGATAAATTCGAGTTTCTTCAATTGTAAATGCAATCAGTCTTAAACCACACCATAACATTCATGAGCAACAAAATTTTGGATTTTAAAATACACATTTATTTCAATTTATGTCAATTTGTATATTTTTATATAAATATATTGACATAAAATTAAGGATTTTAATTTTTTATACTATTGCATTGTATGATTTAAAAAAAGAAATTACACGTGCATTACATTTCCAAGAATTTATGAATATAAAGCGGGCTTAGAGTGAATGTGAGACGGGTATAAGGTGGCCTAGATATGAAAATTTTACCCGCCATGGATGATGGGTATGAAAATTTCAGGTGGGTAAGGGTATGGAGAAGGCATATCGCAACCACCAGCCCATTTTGCCATCCCTAGTCCCCACCGTAAAATTTTGAGAGCCAAAGCAAGTTTTTCTAGGTCATTTACCCATATTTATTTAATCACAAATTCTAGCAAACTTCACAAATTTAATTGCAAAAAATTCAAACTAAACTATTCTTCCACTGAGAAAGTTATAAAAATTAAGCCATATCATTGTCTTCTAAGGATGTTCGGCAGAATTCCTTTAACTTAAGAATGAAAGCAGTGGAGCAAACAAAAGCTTCCTTTTGAGAAATAAACAATAAAAAGTTGCATATCCTTTTTAATTTGTTGGTAAACTCTAGGTAAGGAAGCAAATAAAATGTTGGTATAGTATATGACTTGTCTTCATCAATACAATAAACATAAAAATATTGAACCATTTTACAAATATCCATTATAATTGCAATAAGTACAAATTTGTTTTTAAAATGTGTGTGTGTATATAATAACTAACAGCTTGTAAAGAAAGATACACAACATGCCTACAAGGAAACAAACAAATTGATAGCATGCAAAAAAAATGTTGTATTGCAATTTTATGTCAAAAAAATGAGCACAAAAATTGGGTATTAGCCTATAAATACAGGGACGAGAATATACAAAAATTGTCTAAAATTATACTCCCTCTGTTTCAAATTAGTTGCTGACGTTTCTTTTTGTAGTGAATTTAACTTATTAACCCTTCAAACCTAATATAAAGCATGATTATGCATCTAAAAATACTTTAATGCATTTATAGAATGCATTTAATTCAATTTATCTAGTGCACTTGATCAATCCGACCTTCACTTTTATTTTCACATTCCTAAAATCCAAAAAGAGTAGCATGAAACTATGTAGCAAATAATAAGGGAGTATATAGTTTCACAAGCCATTTGGGAGACAAAAAGCCTCTAGGATGATTGTCACTATTTTTATTTTTTGCCCATAATATATCATTTGCTTTACTTTTTTTCTACTTTTGTTGCCTACCCTTAAAGGTACAAGAAAGGATCATAATGTTGGGCTTTTAGAAGGATCATAGTCGAAGCATGAGAGTAGTGAAAATGCAAATGCTTCAGTAGATGAATGGGCATGCCTTGGAAGGATAGAATTCGAAACAAGGTTATAAAAAAGTGTTGTAGAGTTGCAAATATTGAGGAAAAGATGAAAGAGAAATGTTTGAAATGGTTAAGGCGTGTGCAAAGGCGGGTATTAACGAACAACAAGAAAGATAAAAAGATGTGGGAGACTTAAAGAGGACAAGGAAGATCAGAAATGACTTGATGACAAAAGTAAAAAGGAAATGAAGGATCTACACTTAAATTGAGATTATAGAATGAATGGAGAAGAAGAATCCGAGTGGAAGACCATTGAAACTGATATATTAGTTCATGTAAGTGACCCCAATCTTTTAGGATTAAGGCTATGACATAGTTATTGATTTTGTTTCTTGCTTACCCACAATGCTACCACATTACATAGTTGTGCTAATCTAGAGTCATAAACATAATGCTTTTAAGAAAGTTTAATATTGTAAATAGAAAATGAATTTACGTAATCTGAATAATTAATGCTCAAAAAGAATTTTGTGATTTAAGTTCTACTTTTATATTCTAAATGAATTTTAAACTTTAAATACAACTAACATGAGGTTTGAAATACAAGTCTTCTCCTAAAGTATTGATCATTAAAAAAACTCAATACAACATATCTAAATTTAAAATGCTAGTCCTCTCTTAGCCCTAAATTAAACTTCTTTGTACTTTAAAAGAAGGTACTAACTCTAAATTACATTTTAAAGAATAATTAGCCTTGATCACAACAAAATTTAATTTATCAAAAAGCAATGCACCTCAAATTTTAAGGAAAGTAAAACAATCATGTTTCCCTAAGTTCTTAACATAAATAGCTTGTCCTACATCAACCTTGTCTAGAATGTTCATCCCTCAAACTAATTTTACTTATCTAGATTTATTAGCCACATTTTCCTTCATCTAATTTGAAACACAATATAATTTTGAACTTAATTAACTCGATTTTAGTTCTCAATTCGACTGTTTGGATCTTTGAACTAAAACTATTACCCTCAGCGAATCAACTTGTATACCTATAAGAGGCTTAAATTGTACGTTTATAGGGGGAGGGGAAATCCCCTTGCTCTTTTGGGACAATGCATGCACATTCAAGTAAAGATTTAACTAAATCTATGATTAATACTTATTATAAGATTATCCTAAAAAATATGCGAATGTTGCATCAATATTTCTTAGTAGTTAGTATAATTGTTCACGAATAACTAAAATTATTATTATTCTAGTGATGTAAAAAGGTTATGTGAAAACTCACATTGTTTCATATTGCAGCATTAGTAACAACCAGCAAATAAAATAGGAAAATTGGAGAGGGAAGTAAAAAGGGCAAGTGGGAAGAAAGAAGAAAACGTGAGAGAACAAGTGGGAGAAGAGAATAAAAAGTGATAAGATAGGTGGGTAACATCTGAATGCTGAAATAATAAGGTTACAAATCTATAGGTTAAAATTAATATGGCATTTCCCAAAATAGGAAGTGTCACAGCTACATTGAAACAAAACAGAGGAAGTATATTAATATTTGAATGAAGAAGACTATACCCTTCTTCATTCTGCATTATATATTCAGAAAGCCAACAACACACCTTGCACATTTAGTACCTCAAAGAGCCATATGCAGTAACCTTTTTTATTTTACCATTCCAAAATGGCAATTTACAAAACACAAAGATTAAGATAAGAAAAAAGATACTACAGCAGTTCTAAGATCAATATAATAATGAAGAATATTTTCCACCAATCCACATCATTTATCAAATTACTCTGTATTAATGAACATAGTTCCCCTTAAGAAGTAATAAATTTAAAGGCTTGGAAGTAAAATATATAGCACATCAATCAACTACTAACTAGTAATTGGTGTCTAGCATGTTAATATAGATCACAGTTAACTTAAGTTGTATTCTAATCAATATTAAAACTCGTTAAAGCTCAAAATGTGAAATAGGTTTCAAATCAATTCATCCACAATACACCAGTAAAATAGCATCCAGAATCAGCGGAAGCAACCTAGTTCTTTGCCTTTGCAAATGTCCGAAAAACTTAATTGGTATTATGACATAATCCCATCAATATCACAAAGATAAAGATTTGCAGATAATCTCTCAGTCTCATGTGTTCTCTCCAGTTATATAGCATTGGATCCTTTAGTAAAAGCAAGAATCCTTCAAGAGACATGAAACTCAGCCTACTATGTGCTAGCAAACACATCATGTCAATGGTATTACTTTTTCCCTATTATCCACTAATAATAGTCTGCACCCAAAATACTTTTGATTTGTTCTAATAAATCCATACATGGGCTACATGGCTACACCAAGAAAGCCTTCAATGACCTGTCAGTCTATCACTAGTAGCTTCTCAACTGTTCAAAAATTCAGCTTCGATGGGTAAAATGTGCGCCACATATAGCAAGAAAGAACCAACCAAAGTTGGTTTATCCCAGCATTCTCTTATACCAAACATCAAATTGTTTGACTCGAAGTATTCTGGTAATGTAACTGAGTTCCATAAGCTACTCCCTTCATCCCCATGAGTTTGACACATTTTCTATATTCATCGGAGCTTTTGAGATTGACACACTTCTACTTTAGGCTATGGAATCAACCCATATATTTACTCCACTAAACCCACATTAATTAACCTTTTACCCTCATCATTCCCTTAAACATAATATTACATCTCGTTATCACTCATCTAACAACCCTCATTTATTATTATTGTTCTTTGACTCTCTCTCCCTCTCTCACCCCACCATTAAGTCTTCTAGAGTCTTCCTATGTTCCCTCGTTATTCCCGCCTCTCTCTCTCTCACTAATTATGGAGAAAATCCTAGCACTTTCTCTAACCACTTTCATTTCTAGAGTTTCCTAATATTAAGTTTCTTTCCTTCTCTAAAAGATGTTGCTTTGCTAGAAGCGCATTTCTTCCTCATTCGAATCATGAGTTAGCATACGTTCTTTACCCATTATGGTATAAATTTTTTATAGTTTTTGATGTGTTTTACATGCCTTTTTGCGATTATAGCGATTCGAAAGAGCATTCACTCTACATGTCAAATAGTAGAGTCTCAATGTTTCCATGAATATGCTATAAGCACAAAAGGAATCTTTTATCACATATTATGTACTTGATAGAATTTGTTACCGTATTTCACTGAAAGGTATTGATGGATACTATCTATATAATAGGAGCTTTGGAAACAACTACATAATTCAAGAGATGTGCACGTTTTAGGTTTCCTCCCATTCCAATCTCACTCTAGTAAATGAAAAATCTCCTCTTTTTACTTTCTTTCTCTTTTCTTCCCTTGCATTCACTCAAATTCACTATTCTCTTTAAATTGTTTCACTAGTCATCATTATCAACACCTCCGTGTCTCTCTCCTACGAAGCATCACTTTCATGCCCTCTTTATCAACGTGGCTATATGATTATAGTTGAGGAGCCTAAATTCTAAGAGTTGTAAATAGATTACTAATTCTAGAACTTCAACGTTCACATTGCATGTTTTGGCCAATTTTTATGCCTTTAACCTTACTTATTTCATTAATTTATGAAGTCGGTAATTAAACTTAACAAAAAGGTTAGTTGATTAGGAATAAGACATCCCTATTACAAAATCTACATTGAGATTTGCCATCCATTCCTAGATCTCCTAATAGAAAATTTGAAAACAAACTTAGCTCAAAGCATGACTAGGAACTTGACTTTCCCAAACTAAATACAATAGTAGTACTTATGCAATCCTTAAAAGTTCCTTTATTTCTTTTTATCCACAGTTCCACAATGTCCAAAGAATGACAAAGAAAAGAAGAAATTCCATATTTTTTTTAGATGACCCTTAGTTCTGAAAGCAAAGAATTTCATTTGAAGAAAATACCTAATCTTCAAAGGGGCAATCCAATTAGGTAGTTATTTATAATCTCCTATTTTATTAGATAGTTGCAACTTCCAACAGCTATATTGAAAGATCGATGTAAACAAGTTTTGATAACCCTTCCTAAACACTTACAATAGCATGCAACACTCATCTATTCCAGATTTCCAATCAGTCATCGCAATCTAAAAATAAGTTTATTTTTCATTCTTGATCTCCCCTAAAATTGATTTTACACTATGAACTTTAATTGTAATGTGTAGTATATAACTGCTTTTGCAGTCCATTTAAGAAAAGAAAATGAAAAATTATGGATTTGAAACCTTTGGCCGTTGAAACTTGGGACCTATGAACCACAGTGTAAAAACAAGGCTGCATCGCAGTGGTCGCATTATAAAAATTTTCAAAACAAACGAACTATTATTTTCTACGTTGTAAAAATGTAAAAAACACGCATTTTGGGCTGTATTTAAAAAAATCTTATGATTCGATCGATATTTAAACGTTACAATAACTGCAACACTCCCACAATCGTATCACCATTTATGTATTGTTACCGCAATCGCGATGGTTGCCAGATTTTTACACTTTGCTATGAAAAGGATTTAAGAATTGTTAGGATTTGAAGAAGTGAACAATAGCATACTCAAATCATTTAATATTGGAAATTGAATTGTATAATCCTTAATAAGAAATTAAGAATGTTTTTTAATTGGTTAAAAAAGTATCGAAACATAAACGTAAATTATAAAGTTATATAAAATCAAGTTCGAAACCATAAATATTAGATATAGCAAGAGCATTAAGAATAGGAAAGTAACGTGGGACATAGGCAACAAAACGGACATTATGATCCCAAAATAGGAGATACTTTATCATTGCTACTTATGAACACCTAGGAAACAAGATCATTTTTTCAGCTAAAAAAGCACTCAAATGTGAAAGTGAGGATTTCAAAACAAGACAAGCCTTCCATATCTTGGTTGGGTCCTATTATTTTTAGGAAATTTGTAGGGGAAAGAATTTCACATTGTTTGAGCACTTCGTACAATACCCTTCTACTCATTTAATTTGCAATTTCTAATAGGTTGGTTGACACATTCGATTTGCATTCAATTTCAATTTAAGGTTGAACTTCCCCCTTTTGGTAATAGCCTCACAACTTCCTTTTTATCTTATTCGCAATTCATCTCTCCCTTTATCTATCTAAGTCTAACGCACTAGTTATTTGTCTTTAAAATTTAACTTCTATTAAGAGGTGTAAAATAAATGGGACGGAAAGATGAATTATCTAGTGAAAGTGAACTTCACATGCCACTAGCCCAAGAACAACTTGAATGAGGGTTGAATAAGAATATAAAAGGACAATTGAAGAAAACTATAGGATCATACTCATAATTTCAACTCTAATAGATTTAAAAAAAAAAAAACTAGAAGTTCAAAAAAATCAAAAAGAAACTTCTCTAAATGTTGATTAATGCTTCACTAATTACTTAGATTTAGGCCCGCATTCTTGATTTGTGCTTCTTGTCTTTTGAAGAGGTGAAAACCGGTTCAAACAATACTCCATTAATTATATAAAGAGGTGCATTTTTTGGCATGATATAAGGTGTATGTGTCTTAACAAATCTAGTAACTGAACACTTAGGTTAGTCATTGAGCATAATAGCCACCATATATGGTGGCCCTACAATGGCAATAAAGACAACACTATGTCCCCTATAAATTAGCATTATTTAGGATTAGGTTAGTTTCTAAAAGAAGTTTAAAATTTTTTATTTTATTTCTTCACAAAATCACTAATAGAATTGTCCTTAAATTTATGTTATTACTTTTAGCTTATGTGATCACTTTTTAAGGCTTATGTGATCACTTTTGAAGCATATTTGATTACTTTAAGACTTATATGATCACTTTTTAAAGCATATGTGATCACTTTTTAATTGTAAGTAATTACTTTTAAAGGCTATGTGATCATTTTTAAGGTATGTGATTACTTTTAAGACCTATGTGATCACTTTTTTAAGGCCTATGTGATCATTTTTAATATTTACTGTGTGATCACTTTAAAGCTTATAAAGTTACTTTTAAAGCGTATGTGATCATTTTTAAGGCTACGTGATCACTTTAAATTATGTGCGATCACTTTGACTATTATAAGTAATCACATATAAGCCTATGTAATCTAAGACCTATGTGATTACTTTCAAGATTTATTAGATCACTTTTAAGACATATGTGATCGAAACCAGAGAGATAAAACAAAATTAACGTGGGTTGATCCTAATTTTAAGATCGCCACAAACAAGACTGGTTGTTTTCCTTTTAGTGTGATAAGTATGGTATCAAATGAATAGAGATTGAATCATATAAACGATATTAAAAATAGTTTAAATGTGTGGACGTGAATAAAAGGAGGTGGTAGGGTCTAATTTGATAGAATGAGGTAAATTGAGAGGGACAAAGAGAACATATGATAGAACTTTCACTTTATCTAAGGGTTTCAATCTTCGGGTATCAGTTTATAGTTGTGGTAATTGGTATAGAATTCACGCTAAGCAAAGGGTATTTCGAATGCTTACCCAAATCTGCAACTTGGCTCAGAGCCGTTCCTGAGGGTAGTTTTGGGGTGCAAGCGCCTAGGGCCCAACTTATAAAGGGCCTAAATTGAGTTATTCTTTATTATAAAAATTTAGTTTGTGCATAAGTATTTATCATCATATAATCTTAAATTTGTATATTTATTTGACATTAACGTGATGGAAAAAAAGAAAATATATGATGCATATAGTTGGAGAAAAAAAACCGAAACTTTATATTTTGCCTAGGGCCCTTCTTTTATATTTTGCCTAGGGCCCAAAGCTAGTCAAGAACGGCTCTGACTTGGCTAAAGAAGCAATGTAGTTTAGCAGAATTATATTTCTTGTTTAAAATGAAGTAAAGCTCTTCCCAAGTTCATTGAAATAACAAAAATCATAGATAAAATTTCCTAGCAAGTCTTTTGTGAAGCGTGTAACATCATTTAATCACCATTTTATTTTTAAAAAAAAGTACAACAATATGTTGCAATGTTATATATGCAAAACAGGGCATGAAGCTCTATAGCTTCACAGTGAACGCTCTACACATTAAAAGAAAAAATTATACTCAATTTTCTCTATAATAGATGTGTTTGCGTCTAAAGAAAGGCACTTCATGCAATCACAAAAGTAAACTGAGGCTTGTGCAGGGCAATTCAAAACTAAGGTCACAACTATAACTTGAAATGTCTAGAAAAAGCCATCACTTTCTTACAACGAAAATGATATATGATAAAATTCCTAGACGCTTGGACTTAGATAGGAGGAAAAGGATTAAAAAGTGTTGAAAATGCCCAAAACAAAGAAAGACCTTAAAGTGAAGCTACAACATATCAATAATAATGTGGTGGCACGAGAATGTAAGAATTCTTCTCAAACATTGCAAGTACATCTTAGATAGAAAAATGGAAATACAGCACAAGTTTATGTCGTAAGTTGTTTTAACAATGCTCTAAGCCGCTGAGTCAAAAGAAAATCTCGCGCCAAATTTTCAGCTTTTAGAAAGAAACAAGTGGCATAAGATGGAGCCCGATCACGCAAATTCCTTCCTTTGATATCCATTCTTCAGATAGTTGGTCTTAGCCCAAGCAACAACATAAGTTTAAGAAACCATCGGTTAATTAGTCTAAGCATCAAAAATCACAATTCCACAGCCAAGCTCATGCAATAAACTTCTAGGGCAACAAATTCCACAAAAAAGGGTATTTACCGGATTGCATGTCATAGTTACAGCGGAAAACTTTTCATTCAACAATCACCAACAAACCCAAACAGCAACTAATAAATACAACAGTACCCACATTCCAAACTTATTTCATAAACTTCATTAAACCTAAAATGTGGCAACTGTCCAAATACAAAATGATCAACTTAATAACAAACACAATATACATACCACAATTCCACCGTATACTTGGACGAAAGAATGACTCATCACGTTTAATACAAGCAGGATGGTACGCCTTAGGACAGTCCCTAAAACAACAAAATCATGGAGAAATTCAGAAATATAAAAAAACGCATTAGAAAATAATCAAAAACCCTAAAGAAAACATTTTTTAATAAAAAACTCACCGGCGATCACAAAGCACTAGGTTTCCACCATCAAAACAAATAAAACAAACATCCTCATCTTCCTTTTTACTCCTCTTACAATTCGCAACCGCCAAAGAAGAAGAACCAGCAGCAGTAGACGAAACACCTCCAGGATTTCTCGGAGGCCGCCCACGCTTTTTCCTAGCAACTTCCACCATTGGAGCTTGTACCGGAGCTTCAACCAACTGAGAATCGGGAAGAGTTACAGCATTCTGAGTCCGATCAACAATTCTCAATGGCGGAACACTCGTACTCACTTTTTTATTAACGCAAGCTAAAGCTTGAACCATAATTCTAGTATCTCCTACTTCCGCCATCAATGAAGCTTAAAATTGAAGGAGATCGAGTTCAATTTTCAGATGATGAAAAACCCTAATTTAGGCGCCATGGAAATTAGAGAGATGGTCGGCACATGGGAAGAAAGAGATAGAGATAGAGAGAGAATTCAGAAATGTGCGCGTTGTTTAGGGTCGTTTTCGAGGTAGAAAGTTCAGACCAAAGTATGGATGACTCAACACAAAAGTGAGGATTGAGGGAAGTACTTCAATTTTTTAGTTTACTTATACACCTAATAAAATCAAAAAAGATTACTATCTGCCGGATTCACAACTCAATGGATTAATTGCGTGTATTATGCTTGTTATAGCATCTGTAATAATAATTGCATAATTGGTATCTATCACGATTTTGCTCTATTTTTATTTATTTATTTATTACTCTTTTCGTTTCTTTTCATGTTTCTATTTGAGTTTTCTTTGGTGGTAGTGGGCGTTATTTTAATTATATAGTAGCGGGAAGTAATGATTGTATTGGAATTATGAGAGAAAAATAATTAAATAATAGTGTAATGTATGTAAGAGAAAAAATAATTAAATAATAGAGTGAAGTAAGGAAAGTGGGATTTTAAGGGATAAAAGTGGGATTAAAACTTTCCGAAAATGAAAAGTATTATAAAGTGGAAAAACTTATGAAACTACCCGTTTTAATAAGGTGGAAAAACAAAAAGGAACGGATGGAGTACTTATTAATTTGGACCAGTTTAGGTATTGTTATATGATTGAAATCCAAATCATTACGTACTTGAATTTGCAATCGTTTCTTACAGAACGTAGTATTTACTATTTTGCTTGTCTTTTATTTACTCTGTGGTGAGAAACCCTTTTCCGTACGGTCGTATCCTAGCTCTATGAAAACGCTTTTTACTCCGAGTAGACTCTTTAGATTATTTTTTGAATATTTTATATTTTTGATTATTTAGTAGGAGTATTTCCAATTCAAGATTAATTTTTGGGTGACAGAGATAAAGCAATTATTTAAATTTTACGGTAATTATGAATATGTGTGAAAGTACACAACTTATCATGGGATATAAAATAAATTGCATTTATATCATCATTATTGATTACACATCTGTATAATAATTGCGTAATTAATGATCTATTATGATTTTCTCTATTTATTTATTTATTTATTACTTATTTATTTGGACCAATTTAGGTATTATTGTATGATTAAAGTCTAAATCTTTACATGTTTTAGTTCGCAATTCTTTTTTTATAGGACGTAATATTTGCTATTTTACTTGTCTTCAATTTACCATGTGGTAGGAAACCCTTTTCCGCATGGTCGTATCCCAGCTCTATGGAAACACTTTGTAGTTTGTACTCCTAATTGACTCTTTGGGTTATCTTTTGAATATTTTATATTTTTATTTATTTAGTAATTCCTTATTTTAAAAATTCTAATCAAATTTCCTCATTCGATTTTTGTGTCTTATTCTATATCAAAAACTAAAAAAAAAAGTAAATGCATATTTTTGTAATAAACTTAAAAAGACAGAGAATAACATTTTGAGTTTATCCCCATCGGGGAAAGGGGTTTGCAAAATGTGTAGCGCGTAATCTACGTGTTATGGAGTTGTGAAGGTTCTAGTTTATAATGGTATTATGTATTATTGCTTACAAAGTAATATATATATATATATATATATATATATATATATATATATATATATATATATATATATATATATATATATATATATATATATATATATATATATATATTTTCGCAAATTGGGAATCATATAAAAAGAAAACAAAAACACACTGAAACTTGGGCACCCAAACCCCGCCGGCATAAAAAACCCCGCGAGGGGAAAAAGCCATTAGAGAAAGGGGCCAAGAGACAGGCCACCCAAACAAAGCATAGGGATGGACTATGCAACCGGTCAAACAAACAAACAAAAACCTACAAAAACCCTAAAACTACAAGCCTAAACTAAAGAAACACCAAACACCATATATAAAATACATACACCAATCCAAAACACCAAAATAACACCAAAAAAACCTAAGCCAAAAGAACAGGCGCCCAAGCAAGATCACTAGCTGAAACACCATCATACAACTGAAGCTCTTTAGCCCATAAGCCAACTCGGAGACGAAGGGAAAACAAGAACCGTCGAAAATCAGAAACCTTCCCTTGGAACTTGATCGCATTCCGTTCATACCAAATCGACCAAACAACACAGGCAAAGAGCATCCACCACAGTCGATTCCAGCGGCGAGATCGCATCAAACCACCCCAAGCCAAGAGATTGGAAGAACAACAATCCTGAAGCACACCCTGACGACCCCACCAGCCTAAAACATGCATCCAGACACCCCACGAAAACGAACATGTGAAGAGGATATGGGCATTAGTTTCGACCACCTCACCACACAGAGGACACAATGCATCGGAATTAGATATAGCGCCAACCTCCATCAACCGATCACCCGTTTTCAAACGATGTAAGCATGCCATCCATAGCGTAATCTGAGCACGGGGAGGACACCGGATACGCCAAAGAATAGAAGCCGCTTCACGAGGGAGAATCGGATCACAATCAGCAAATACCTGCTCCACAATACACTTAGTAGGATATGACATAAAAGAATGAGAACGCCAGAAAACACCATCACGACCCTCACGACGAACCGCACCTAGGCTACACTCGAGACGCTGAACCTCCTCAACCTCCCAACTATACAACCCTCGACGCCACTGAAGATCCCACACCCAACCCCCTTCATGCCAACGACCCATCTGAGACACAAGGTGCTCTTGTTGTAACGAGAGCTCAAACAATCTAGGAAACAACACCTTAAGAATCCCACACTCACACCAGCGATCATACCAAAACAACGTAGACAACCCATCCCCAACCCTAATAATCATACCATCCTCCACAATCCTTCGCACTTGTATATATATATATATATATATATATATATATATATATATATATATATATATATATATATATATATATATATATATATATATATATATATATATATATATATATATATATATATATATATATATATATATATATATATAAATTAATATGTAATATTTACATATCAAGATTAATTTTTTGATGACGGAGATAAAGCAATTATTTAAATTTTTGCAGTGGTTATGAATATGGGTGAAAGTACACAACTTTTTATTGAATATAAAACGAATTGCATTTATATCATCATTAAAGATTACACATCTATAATAATATTTGCATAATTGGTAATCTATCACGATTTTGCTCTATTTTTATTTATTTATTTATTACTACTAATTTATTTGGACCAGTTTAGGTATAGTTGTATGATTGAAGTCTAAATCTTTACGTTTTTTAGTTCGCAATCGTCTTTTATAGGATGTAGTATTTATTGTTTTGCTTGTCTTCAAGTTAGTGATTACCATGTGGTGGGAAACCCTTTTCCCTATGGTCGCGTCTTAGCTCTATGGATACACTTTGTACTTCGAGTTGACTCTTTACATTACTTTTTGAATATTTTATATTTTAATTTATTTAGTAATTGCATATGATAACAATTCTACGCAAATTTCCTCATTGAATTAAGCGATCGATCCGGATCATAAGTAGGATCTTAATGTTGGTAGAATCGTACGATCCTACATAGCTCTAGGATTTTAGTGGTAGGATCATAACACGATTCTACGATCCTACGATCTTACGATCTGATCCTACAAGGGTAATTTCAAACGTTAAACGTTTCATATAATCTAGATTTTACTTATGTACATATATGTATCATTTATGTATATATCTAAACGATTAAATTAATATGACTAAAATTCAAGTTTTTATTGATTCGCGTTTTAAAAATGATATTAAAGGTATTTTTTCACAAAACATAATAGATAAAGCCAAATAAGTTGTAAATTAAACCTTAGAACATACAAAAATAACAAATACAATTGAAAATTTGTTATCTAAATCATGTTAATGCATATTTGTAGGATCACACGATCCTACGATCCGATTCTACCGATTTTTATCCTACCCCTTCAACGATCCTAAGTAGAATCCCGATCCTAACAACCTTGGTATTATGAATTATTGTTTACAAAGTTATTGTGGAATATATATATATATATATATATATATATATATATATATATATATATATATATATATATATATATATATATATATATATATAGGAAGAAGTTCCAGTGAGAACCATCCTTATATGAGAACCGTGAGAACCAATCAGCCTTACAAAAAAGTGTTACTTTTTACTAAAAAGGTGTTACTTATGGGTAAAAAGGTGTTACTGTATTTTATGTTACTATTGGGCAAAAATGTGTTACTTTAAGAAAAAAATTCTGAAAAAAACACAGAAAAAGGTGTTACTTTTTACATAAAAATGTGTTACTTTTCGAAAAAAACGTGTTACTTTATTTTTTTGAAAAAAATATTTTTTTTTCTGAAAGTAACACATTTTATGCTAAAAAGTAACAGCTTTTCTTTTAAACAAAAGTAACGTTTTTCTGTACAAAAGTAACACATTTTCTATAAAAAAGTAACACATTTTTATTAAGGCGATTGGTTCTCACGGTTCTCATATAAACTTGGTTCTCACTGGAACTTGACCCTATATATATATATATATATATATATATATATATATATATATATATATATATATATATATATATATATATATATATATATATATATATATATATATATATATATATATATATATATATATATATATATATATATATATATATATATATATATATATATATATATATATATTGCAAGAATAATCATTGAAATAAATATCTCTAAATAAATCCTTAATTAAATTATTATAAATTGGCAAATGGCAATTTATTCTGTGATCTTGATTCTTGTAATTGTAAGATACACATTCTTTTGAATATGAATCCTTTTTCTAAAAGTACTCCATAATTTTAAATTGATAGGAAGGTTATAATTTATAATTGTGACTTTTTGGCTTCCCTAACATAATCATCAAATTAGCCATATATATATGGAATTCAAATGTTTTCTTTTAAAAAAAACACAACTATGCTTATTTTATAACAGCCGGTCTTGACCTTAAAGATATCAATTTCAATTTAATCATACCTATATGAACTACATTAATCATGAAACAAAATACTATAAAATGAGAATTGAATAAATTAACAATGAAACTAAATACTATAAAAACTGAATACCTGTATGAACTACATTAATCATGAAACTGAATAGTATAAAATGAAAATTGAATAAATTAACAATAAAACTGGACACTATAAAAACTGAATACCTGTATGAACTACATTATAAAAAACTGAATAAATTAACGCTTTATGGTAACCACTGCCCACCTACAGACTTGGAACCCCTAGAATTTCCACACTTACATGGAGACAAAGCATGAGACGTAAGTTTTACGATTTTGTCTTAAAGTCACAAAGCAATGAAAAAGCAAGGAAGGTAGTACAAACACTATACAATACAATAGTTGATGAAGTTAATAAGATAATTGAAAAAGATAGTAATGAAATTGAAGATGGGGCACAAAATTCACAAGCATTGATTACCATAAAGCATCAACAACATTGAATAACATGAATTATGCTTACAATTTTGCGTAAGAGAATTGAACAATTTAATAATAAAACTAAACAATTTAATGGAAAAATTGATTACACTTTGTATGAACTACACTAATGTAATTCAATATACATTTTCTAAACTTGAATGCAAAATTGAGCAAAGTAAGAGCAAAATTGATATCTTTTTGGTCAAAATTGATACCTTTAAGGTCTAAATTGAAATATTTCAGAAAAATGAAAAAAATAAAAAAAGAAATTTAAAGGGCATCCCGCGCACATGCAACACACGCACCTATCATTGAACCGACCCATCTCCCATCTCATAATGAAACCGTCTCGACCAAGTTTTTGTCTCAATATAAAGCATTCTCCCCCAAATTTTTGCTAATCACAAGTTCACAACTCACAAGTCACACGACGGACTTTCCTTCCCAAAGTTTTGAAGTATAATTTACTCAATTCCCTTCTCAACACAAACTCTTTGATCATCGAACGTCTCAAAAATCCCGAGGACAGATAAAGAGAAGAGCCAGAAATCCATAGAAAAGCGTAAAGGCAGAAGAAATGTTGCAACAACAGCAGCAACAACACAGAGACAGAGCTCGTCTCCGTTGTGAAGGTACCGCCATGGGTGCCATCGCTCTCGATCTTCGTCCTGGCCTTGGTATCGGCCCTTTTACTTTAGGTATTTTCATTTTTTAACTCAGGAACCTAGTTTTTATCATCTTTAATCGTTCCGTTTTGATTGTATATCGAATCATTTGATCAATTTCGTTTCAATTACTTGTATTATCGGTAGTCATTAGTTATGCCTGTATAGATTATAAGCTATTTTAATCGTGTTCAGTCAGTTAGCTTTGAAATTCTATCGAATTATTTGATCAATATCGTTTCAATTAGTCAAATTTTCAGTTTTCCTGTGTAGATGAGCAATTTGATTTTTTTGAGCGATTATACTTTTATGAAAATGCCGGTTAGTGAAGCGTTTGCGCAAATGGATTGTCTGTCGGATATTTTGATCAATTTTGCCTTTTTAATTCACTACTACATAACCTAATTTTCTTAATGATCAGTAGTTTTGCTTTGATTGTCTATCAAAATTGTTTGATCAATTGATCATATGAGTGAGAAATTTGATTTTTTATGCGGTTATTCTTTTTCAGGAATGCCGGTTTGTGAAGCGTTTACGCAAATAGAACAACAACCTAATATTTATGATGTGGTGCACGTCAAGTATTTTGATGAGGTTTGCGTTAGCTGATTGTTTCAGGAGTATATAGGCTAATTGAGTTGACCTTTTTGATATAACCTGTTTTTCATATTGTCTGCTTCATTTTAGTCTATTTTTAAAACTAATGTTACCAGAACGCAAATATGGTATGAGGAACGGCGATTCTCACAAAATCAATTTAGAATTTCAGTAACTAGTTAATATGATGGGTCTTTTGTTCTATAATAAATTGATAAGTTGTGGATTGAAATATTTTTGCATAAGAATATTAATACGGAGTTTGGAGAATAAAGTTTCAAAATTTAATCAGTTTTGGTGCAAAGTATTTTGGAAGTTTCCGATTTCTGGTAAGTGGTAACTAGGTTCCAAGCAATCCGAACTTTACCATTTTAGCTTAATATGATATGATTAATGTGACATTTCTGTACCCAAAGTTTGCATTAGGCCACCATGATACTGTTAAAACTCAACACCATTTCTTTTGGTTGATGGTTGTATTAGAAAGTATAATGCGTCGGAAATATCTTTATCAATCGTAATCATCCTCATTCTACTTGTATTGTTATAAAATGAGGACATAAGCTCCTTTGAAATTCCAAGCTTTTTTGACTTCTAATACAAGTTTTAGTTTGGCTTTCTAGTTTAGAGAAAACTTGAATTTAACTTTTTTTTGCTTGATTCGGCATGTATACAAACCTTAATGGACAGCTTATGAAGAAAATAATATACTTATAGGAAATAATATTAACATTATATAAAACCCTCTGAAGGTTGTGATGTGTTTGTATAGGATATGGAGGGAAGAGGGAGGAGAGGAAAGAGATGATACTAAGATTTGCCAATGTTGAAAAATAATAGGAGCATAAGTCTGAATCAATGAGATTGATTAGGGTGGGGCTCACATTTTGAACGTGGTAACATACATCACTACCACTATGCAAATACGTATTTACATCCATGTAAATACAATGATGAAAATGTTGGTCCCATGTAAGCTCACTGGAGCGCAAGATACATGCTAGATCCATATATTTCAGCCAAATAACTTGTATAATTCAACTTGGCATATTTAAATGATATTTTAGAAGCAAGATTCAGAAAATTAAGTTGCTACTGTTCTTTTTGTTTCCAATTGGAGAAATCATTTTATTCATTGGAAATGCATAAAGTTCAACATAATGTTAGCAATATTTGACTATATTTCTGTTTTTCGTTTGAATCTGGATGATGCCATTGGATTTATTATTTTGTTGATAAACTATCATGTGTTGAGCGAACTAGAGTTCTCTTAATTGCAGGACCCCTTGAAGTTGGATATGGTAATTAGCTTTCCTGATCATGGATTTCACCTCCGATTTGATCCTTGGTCGCAGGTTTGACTTTCCAACTTTCTTAGCTCTTGTAATTTCGATGAATTTATTATTAAAATTTCATCAGAATATTTATCAATAAATTTGGTTACTATATTAAATAGAGTTTTATAATAAAATCTAGATATGATTGTGTGACATTTGTATCTAAGGTTCTTGATATGATATTGTTAAAGAATTTGGAGGTGTTAATGCATAAAATTATTGTCTTCTTTTTGCCGGGGTATTTTTTGACATTCCTCAATTGATTTATTTTCAAAAGGAATTTTGTGGATCCATCTTTTGAGTTATGAAAACAACCTTCTTAGTTCATCGGGGCAATGCTATGTAATGTATTCTTTTGAACTAAATATGCTAATGCTTTAGTTGTTTGATGTGCTTTTGTGAGATTCAATTAAAAATTTTACTTGCAATGCAAAATACAATATCCACATTGCATATATATTGAATGACTTTCAATTTCATTATATGTCAGCGGTTACGCCTTATTGAAATTTATGATGTAAAAAGGCTTCAAATGCGGTATGCCACCTCTCTCATAGGGTGAGTCTAAGTTCCCATCATTTATTTTTTCCTTTTTCTTATCGTTATATTTACTTATTAATACTATTTAACCTTCAGGGGACCGTCAACTCTTGCAACATTTGTAGAAGTTTATAAACTTTTTGGTCCTACATTTCTAGGAATTTATGATAAAGAGAGAGGCATTTATAATCTTTTTTATCGGGTAACATTTCTTGAAATTATCATTTCTTTAAGTCTTCCACTTGAAATTGATGTTATTTTTATGAGTTGTTTGACATTGGAATTTTGCAGGGATTATCTTTTGCTTTCCCTATTCCTGTGCAATATACCGAGTGCTGCAATGATGGAGGTATCATCTTATCCTTATTATTGCTTGGAACAATTGTTTCATTTTAAGGGTTTTTTGTTTGAATATATTTATAATTTGTTGTATCAGCGGAATTGCCACTTGAATTTCCCGATGGTACTACCCCAGTTGCTTGTCGCGTTTGCATTTATGATGGTTCAATGGGCAAAAAAGTTGGGGTTGGAGCATTAATGGACAAGGCTATTGTCCCTCCTTTGCCGATTGGTAGCTTGTACATGGAAGAGGTGCATGTCAAGGTTTGTATTTTGACTCTGTCTCGATGTATCGTGTTTGAATTTTATAAGTTGTATTTTTGGATATTTATGTGTAATGTACCCATCATTTCGTCTATTCTTCAAACACAAAATTGATCATATAGTCACTTTTTAGTTTTAGTACATTTATGATATTTCTTTGTTTGTTACATGCATTATTCAGTTGGGAGAAGAATTATGGTTTTCTATTGGTGATCAACATTTACCTTTTGGTGCATCCCCACAGGTATTTATTTTGCTCGTTTATTCATTGTTGAACTAGGTTTGAAAGTTTTGCACTATACTTGGGTGTCATATGATGTTAGTGCTTTTCAATCTTGTATGATGCTTGCTTTTATTTACTATTTATCTCATGAAAAAAGTAACACGTTTTAAGAGTGGAAAAAATAAGTAGTTCATGATGAGTCATGAATTATGAGGCTTGAGAAGATGACTTGTGTCCAAGTCACATTTTACTATATAGGGAAAATTCACGTGGTAACCCTGAGGTTTTGGGTTTTCCACATGATAACCAAAACTTTTAAAAATCCACACGGTAACCCTGTGGTTTACCAAATTGTTCCACTGTGACCTTTTTGCACATATAAACTTTAGCAAACGATAATTCAAAGATTTAAGGCTGTTGTACGCCTATTTATGCAACTCACCATTTCAAATGTCATCAGTTTCAACCTTTTCCTGCAAAACATAAATCCCAACTCTACCATCTTTCATCCAAATTATATTTTTCCCCCCAAATCTATAGATGGTAGAGTTAGGGTTTATGTTTTAGGGGAAAAAGTTGAAACTGATGGCATTTGAAATGGTGAGTAGCATAAATAGGCGTACAACAACCTTAAAGCTTTGAAATTAATGTTTGCTAACGTTTTGATGTGCAAAAAGGTCACAATTGAACAATTTGGTAAACCTCAGGGTTACCGCGTGGATTTTTTTAAAAAGTTTTGGTTACCACGTGAAAAACCCAAAACCTCAAGGTTACCACGTGGAATTTCCCTACTATTTATTTATAATATTGCATAGATGGTTTTTTTCATTACACCTTGAGCATTTATTAGTTTTTTTCTTCTGGCAATTTACATGCCATAACCAGAGAACCATTACCATGTTTATATCTGGATAGGATAAAAAGCTGATTTTTTCTACTTCCATGGTGCTGTCTTACACTGTTGTTGCATGATAAATTGATTATTTTTAAACTTGCAGGATGTTTGGACTGAATTAGGCCGTCCTTGCGGGATACATCAAAAGCAGGTATAGGGTAGTCTTTGTTTTATTTTTTATTGGAAACTATTTTTTTAATTGAATATTAGAAACTACACTTGAAGCTAAGGAGAAGTGTTTTATAGAGAAGATTATATTTCTATGTTGATGTATTAGAAAACATGTGTGCTGACTATACCCCCTAAGAAGTCATTAATTTTTATTCTCCTGATTTGATGGGGTAATTAAGGATCATCCAATAATCTCTAGATACTTTTTTTTTTCTCTGGTATTAATTGAAGTAAAGACATCATAAAATCCAAGTTTATGAGAAAGTATTTTGCAATCCTTATCAACTAATTTCTTATATAAGAGATTTTTGTGAAACGGGATCACATCTATTTTTTGAGACTGCTTGTGAATTTTATTTTCTCACTGGAAGTGTCTAAGCTCTCATGAATAATGACATACTTATTTAGGGGCTCGGGGTGCCCGTGCCCTTCTATTAATTGTAAATCATACATCAGTTTTTAAAGAAATTACAAAATGTTGCTGAAGTATAAAATGTCATCGTACTTCCATTTTTTTTTTCTTTTATCTTTGTCTAAATATCCTAATCAATTTCGAAAACCTCCATGGGTAAACTTTTGAGTCTACTATTAGACTAGACACGATACAAACACAAACATAAGATATGTTTCCGATATAGCCTTGTACAGTTACAACTGTCTTGTTATTTTTATTTTTACCTTATGGCTTATATGTAGATGTAGAACGTGTAGTAGCATTTTCTATCTGTAGGCTTTGTTCTTTCGAGTTTCAATGTTATACAACAATATCTAAAATTTTTAAAATTTAATTTCAAAATTCAAAAAAAAAAAAATCATTTTCAATTCTCTACTTTATATGAAAAAAACAATTTTCACACTCTACCAGAATTTTACATTTCGATATAAATGTTTGTGTTTGTTGAGTGTTGTGTCCGAATTTTGGCCAGTGTCCTATGTGCTAAAGTTTAGGCTGTATCCTGATCACTTAGCTTTTGTTTTAACTAAATGATTTTTTTGACTTTTTTCAACCATCACGACATTAGTTGGGTCATTTACCAGTGGATTTCATTATTTTAATGATCAAGATCTATTCTCATACTCATACAATTTAACTCTTATAA
Source organism: Amaranthus palmeri (assembly GCA_019776075.1). Lineage (NCBI taxonomy): Eukaryota > Viridiplantae > Streptophyta > Magnoliopsida > Caryophyllales > Amaranthaceae > Amaranthus > Amaranthus palmeri. The sequence goes on from JAAKBH010000008.1 coordinate 2,649,672, forward strand.
AAGGGCTGTTTTGATGTGAGCTATAGAATCTTGATTATTTGAGGATTACTTTTTGCAATGGGAAATTTCAATAGTTCCCTAAGGCCTAGATATTGAGGGACAAAGTCCCCTCCCATTTGTCAGTATTAAAGTTTGTATATTCCCTTCGTGGTGCTTGTAGACTTTTATGCTATGTTTGAAATGAAGGAAATGGAAGGAAAGGAAGGTTAGGGAATTAAAGGGGTGCCAATTTCTTCATTTGGATATAAAATTGAAGGGGAGGGGAATGAAATGGAAGAGTTCTGTCACATTTTGTACTAACTACTAAATAAATCCTTCCAACATTGGAATGTTTTGGAAGGAAAACACATTAAACTTCCCCTCGCCTTTCCTTCTCCCCTTCCTTTCCTTCCTAAAATGTAATCCAAGCCACACTTTTAGTTCGTCATTCAGGAGCTGTGAGTGGTACAATTCTGTTTGAAAGTGATATTGTTTCTGTTTTGTTTTATTAGTTTCTTTTTTTTTTTTTCGGTTTTCCTAGTTTGACAAATATGAAAGGGCTCATTGGTCAGTCTAGGAATGACTGTAAAAAAACAGAGGGGGTTATATGTAGTCAAGTTTAGAAACTTCAACTAAGTGACAATCACATTAGCTACTTAATTGTTTTGCATGAGTTCTATGGTGGGGGATTTGATTTAGATGTTCTTTCACAATGTGTTCTCTCACTTATCTTGTTGGGTTAATTCAGTTAATGGAAAGTTACTTCTTTTTTCTTCTTCAAAGTTTTATCATTAAAAGCCACATGCAAACCTTATAATGTTCTTATTTCTGAACGATGTTGTATGTATATATGTGTGTATAGGTTGATCAAATGGTGATTCACTCTGCCTCGGATCCACGGCCCAGGACAACTCTTTGTGGAGATTATTTCTATAATTACTTTACACGTGGTTTGGACATATTATTTGATGGGCAGGTGTGTTTCTTGGTAAATCTTTTTGTTTGCCATATGCTCCCATGTAACTTTATTGTGACAAATTTGTCTGGGTATCAAAATTTCAGACACATAAAATCAAAAAGTTTGTTCTACACACAAATTATCCTGGGCACCCTGATTTCAATTCATATATTAAGTGCAATTTTGTCATCCACCCATCTGATTGTAAGTACTTTTTGTGAACTATTTGTTTTCGTTAATGAATATGCAACAATTTTTATTTGGCCTAAATTGTTTTGTGTAGTTACCGGATCATTTCCAGAAAATAAAACTTCCAAAAACTGTATTACCGCAAGCACCAAATGGGAACAGGTGAAGGTAATATTTGTATTTAAGTTGGTGATTGTGAATTTTTTCTAAGCTTGCTAATTTTATTTTATTTTTGAAAGAGTTCACTATAAATGTGTCTATGTACATGTTTGAAATCAACATTGTGCGAAGGAGTAAAATTTTGTTAATTGTGATATTGAAATCATTGTCTTTCATTATATTGATAGAGTGTTGCAATGGAGTGTAATATATTTATTGTTGTGTCATTGTATTGTTGCTTTCCTAATTGTTTTTCTGTGAGCATTGCTATCGGACATTATTATTTTTAGTTTCTTCAGGCCGTCTTATGTTGTTAAGCTACTCTTTGGCATGTAGGAAATTCTTGGAGATTGTGGTCGTGCTGCTATTCAAACTCAAGGGTCATCAAATAATCCTTTTGGATCTTCTTTTGTTTATGGCTATCAAAATGTTGCTTTTGAGGTTAGTTTCTATGGCTTACAACCTTTCTTGACTATTGTCCACCCTTGCACTTTTACATGTGCTTTGTCTTCCTGGTGCAGGTTATGAAGAATAACTACATTGCCACTGTGACTCTGTTTCATTCCTGAAAAATGTACGATTATAGAAATATTTTATTATTCTTTGTTTTTAGTTTTTGTTGTTTGCATATCACGTGTCACTGTTGTTATTAGAACTGAAGAAAGTTTGGTCTAGACTGCAAACCAAACTTGGCTAAATCATAATTTTAATATTTGGTCTGGTTTGGTCTACGGTCTAAACGATATGGTCCGATATTTTTCAAAAAAAATTTCGGTTTCCTGTCTGGTCCTGATTTTTATTTTTAAGACCTTACCAGACTACTATGATCGAAAACATTGTTTTTTTATAAAAAAAGAGGTCGCTATCTAGATATTTCGAGATATGGCTATTTTTGTAGTAATATATACTTGAATGATAATGTAATATTGTTGTAGTATTTGGTGATTATAAGTGCAAAATATTTGCATAAATACATATATTGATTTGAAAAAATATATAGACCAGATCGTTGTAGAATAGTTTGGTTCGATCCGGTCTAATAATTTAAAAGGTACAGTCTAATCTGGAAATTTTCCAGACTAGAATTTTGGTTTGGTTTGGTTATAGTGTAGACCAAACCGAACTATGTACAACCCTACATGTTATTGATCCAATATTGGCTTCCTATCATTTGATCTCTTTGATATATATCCGACTTTGTTGCTTAACATGTATATCCATGGTGATACAGGTTTCTAGGAAACGTCAAACTGATGGTGAATCACTTCTCTGCTATAAAATCTGTATGTTTCACTCACATTGAATACTCTTTGCTATTGCTTTTCTGCGTGCATTTTCTTTTGCAATTTGTCATCATGATTCTACTTGCTCTCAGGGATCTTGAAGAAGTTATCAATAACTTCAAAATATGTTTATTCTAGGTGTGTCATAATTCATACATTAATTTATGTAGTAATATTATTGTTAGAGCAAATGCTCCACCAATGAAGATTCTAGTTACAAAGAATGAAAAGAATGCAAAAAAATATAGGAAAAATTGATATTAATAATCCAACCTTTCACTCATCCGCTATAAATAATCCCACCTTTGGATTATTTTTTAATAATCCAACCTTTGAGATTAATTTGCACACAACATACCATAATAGGTAATAATAGGGTATGCTGCTAGCAAACAAAAATAAAGGTTAGATTATTCACAGCGAACTAAGTGCAAACGTTGGATTATTAGAAAATAATCAAAAGGTTGGATTATTCACAGTGGATAAGCAAAAGGTTGGATTATTAATGTCAATTTTTCCAAAAATATAAAGAAAACATAAACGCACCAAAAATTAGAAGGTGGAAAATCCTAATATCAAATTAATATTAGACTATAAAACCACCCAATGGATGAAGACAATTGTATTGATTAGTTCTTGATTACACACACTAATCAATTTTAACAATGGAGATGAAAAACTATAGAGATTACAAGAGTAATTGTAAAACCCAAATTTACTCAAGAACCTTAATTATGTGGCGCTCTCTCTATCTAATTCAATCTCACTTATGTTTATCTCTCTTGATTACAATGTAATTCACACATCATAAATAATGAGATTAAATAATGGGTATTTATAAGCCCAATCCAATATTGAGATTATGAGCTACAACTATAACTAAAACAATAACTAATTTCTCATTTAAAATTTTCCTACCTAGTCTAAGGGTAAAATGTGATTTGTAGTATATTAAAACATCAAATAAATATCGACTAGCATGGAATGAGTGAGCTGATGATAGCAATTAAGATTCTCTCACCTAAATTTAATTCAAAAGATGGAGAATTGTATTTCATCATACTTCCTCTGGTTTTTAATAGTTGTTATATTTCTGTTTTTCATGCTATCCAATGCACGATTTTAATCTTTAATATCTCTGATTTCATATGATAAAAAATTTTAAAAAGTTAATATTAAAAGAATACACATTAAGACGAATCAAACAAGATTCCACATGACTATATTTTACATTATACATAGAGAATTATACATCAAATAAGATCAATTGGTGAATAGTAACTACAGGAACTGTAGCAACTAATAAAATCCGGAGGAAATATAAAAAAAAGAATAATATTGCTAATCAATTGCAATATTTAATATTTAATCTTTATGTACATCTGTCTTCAATTTTCACCACTTTAATTGGTTTTCACATGATCTAAACCTCTCTATATAAGAAGAATTTCAAGTGAGAATCATTCTTATATGAGAACTGTGAGAATCAATGTCTGACCAAAAAGTGTTACTTTTTATTAAAAAGGTGTTACTTTTTTTTTATGATACTATGTTACTATTAGGCAAAAACATCTTTTTTTAAGAAAAAAAATTCTGAAAAATACTAAGAAAAAGATGTTACTTTTAACACAAAAAATGTTAATTTTCGAAAAAAACCGTGTTACATAGTATGTTTGTTTTTTGAAATAATTTTTTTATGAAAGTAACACTTTTCTTGCTAAAAAGTGGCAGCTTTTTGTTTTAAAACAAAAGTAATACTCATTTTTTTGTCCAAAAGTAACACACTTTCTGTAAAAAAGTAACACATTTTTATTTGTGAGATTAGTTCTCACAATTCTTATATAAGCTTGGCTCTCACTAAAATATGACCCCATATATATATATATATATATATATATATATATATATATATATATATATATATATATAAATTGATAAATATTATTATAAGATTCATATTGAAGGTTCAAATAAAAAAGAATAAATGCATACCACAACTATCTTTCTAGTTAAATTTATATGTGAAGCCTAATTTTTTGAAATTTTTATCCATACTTAGTTGCGTATTTCCATCATGTAGATCACAATCTTCATGCTTCATTTTTTTTTCCTGCTGCATTAGGTTTCTTCAAGTTTATTACTTATTAGTTATCACTTCTCAGTGAACTTTTATTTCTGCAGGAACGGTGCCACATCTAAGCATCTCCTAGTAAAATGTCGAGAAGAAAACTCAGCCATAAATGTACAGCTGCATCGTCTTGTGTACAGTTCTGCATACGTTGAATTCTTTTAATAGCAATTATGATCATGAAATGTGCCTCAAATATTTGGCAACTCATGTATATAGTTATGCCCTCCGTCTCACCCATTTTGCTGCATTGGAAAAGGAAATGTATCAAATTGGGTAGAGTAGTATTTATTATTGTCTGATAACTGGGATCATGACCTATCGACTGTCGTGAATTCACGACTGGTTATGTTTTTTCTTTCTTTCTTTCAGTAATCGCTAATTGTTTCTGATTTAACATGTCTGATGCTTTATTATTTGTCGTTAACTGCTTTAAAAATCTGCCTGCCGGCTCAAACAATCAAAAGCCTGGTTGCATTTGCGACATTTTCTTTCGTTACCCGCCCATTTTTAAAACTAGCGGGACCCGTGGGTAGGCGGATATTTCTTATGTAAAAATTGAAAATATTAAACAAATTATAAAGTTAAGTTTTAAAAATAATTAAAATATAATAATACATTGTCTAAAATACTCTGAATACATACAAAGTCTCAAAGTAAATTACATAGAAAAATGTTGTTCATGCCTGCTGTTTTTCGAGTCAGATGGGTCGAGCCTGGCAGATAATCTGCCTATAAACAGCTCTACCTGGTGTATTAGTATACTCCCTCCTATTCTTATAACTTTCACAAATTTTTAGGTGGGTCAAAATGTAACTATGAGGGTAGAAGAGTATGTAGTATGAATTTTTTTTATGAATTGATTAGTAAAGTAATTACTCCCTTCGAAATTTCAACTTTCCCACTTAAAATTTTGGATTTTTCATTCTCTTCAAAATTCTTCAATATCCAATTGAAGAACAAAGTTACAATTCATATTACAAGTTTATAAATTACTATAAAATCAGTCTTAAAAATACAACATTTTTAATCCTACAAAATACAGAAAATTACATAGATCGATTACTTAATCTCGGATAGCCTTTTTAAATTTTAAACTATTTTGAAGTAATTGCATTAGTTACTGGTCATGTGATTACAGATTATTTTCCGTTCATTGACTTCAGATTTGTACACATTACCAAAAAATAATTTATCAGTATTTTCATAAATTGCAACCAAATTACAAACAATTAATATTTCAATTTCAAGAATTTTATCAAAAAAATTCAACTTTATTACATAACCCAATTAAAGGTCAATAAAACAAAAACACAAATCAATTCAGAATATCCAATGAATGTACACAAAATGAAAATTCAAAAACATGCAGAAAATAAAAATTCAAAATATCTAAAAACAAAAGTCTATTTTCGATCAAAGACGGGGTCGATTATGTGTGATTGATTATTTCTTTTTTTTAAAAATATTTTTAGTTTGATAAAATTAAAAATTAATGTGTTTAAAAATTAAGATGAGTCAAAAGCTTAAAAATGTAAAAATTTAATTACAATTTTAAAAATAAAATATTAAGATTTAAGTTAACAATGTAAAAACTAAAATATTTTTTCTATTTTTTATTTTATTTACCCTCCACTAAGGGCTCTAAAGCCCCTACCCTACCCTCCGCTAAGGGCTCTAAAGCCCCTACCCTACCCTATCCACTATCCCCTAACCTCCCCTATGGGCTAACTGACAATTTTTTAACTCATAATTTCACTCCTAATTTGATACTCCATTATTACTTATAATTTTTTTTATTTCAGTTATTCATTGTGTTAGCTTTTATTTGTTGGCCTAAAATTTTTAAAAATATAAAATGACGATTGTATTTTAAAAGAAATTTACCGAAAATCTCGGAGGGGCGAAGCCCCTACCCGCCCCAATGAAGTTTCGCCTCTGGCAACAAGTACTTATAATGGTGGAATGGAAATTGGTTAATAAATTAAGCGACATTATGAGCATGATGAGTGGGGTAATGTTGTCAAATAAGAATATTCATTTTATATTTATTTGAAGTTGTTAATAGTATTTTCTATTAAAAGTCAAGTGAAAAGTGAAAACAATATTAATACTTAAAAAAAATATTATTAAAGTAAAAATATATTAAAATTGTGAGATTATATTTTAAAATTTAAAATTTGAAATAAAATATTTATTCCAAAAGCAGCCTAAAGAATTTATATGAAATAATTTTTTAAAAAGATAATTTTTTTTAAATTTTTTTTAATTTCTAAAAAACACTCAATTTACTCATCCACTTCTTAAATATGTTAGTCAAATAAAATAAGTTCACTTTCTGATTTAGGACTGTAATGGAGTATAGTAAGATAATTTATTGATGTTATCAAATATTCATTTAATACTTATTTGAAGTTATTAATAATATTTTTTTATTAATAGTCAAGTAAAAACAATATTATAACTAAAAAAAATATAACTAAAGTTGAAATTGTGAGCTTATCTTTTAAAATAAAGAAGGCAAAATCAGTGTAATCTAAGAAGAACTAATTACAGAAAAAAAATTCCGTTGCCGGGACTTGAACCCGGGTCTCTCGGGTGAGAGCCGAGTATCCTAACCAACTAGACTACAACGGAATGTTGCTAAAGATGTCACTATTAGTATTATTTAATAGAAGTCGCTGAGAAAGAAGAAATGTACGAAAACTTAAAAATCTTATGTAGGGGTTAAATCTTTGAGCTCCAGCTTTCCTTCCTTTAATTCCCCTTACGTCAAAAAAGTGAATTATGATTAATTTGGTTTAGAATCATTTGGAGTGAATTACAAATTTAAAAGGGAAAATGATATTAAAGCCTCCCAACTATGCACGATTTAAATATAAAACTCCCAATAATTGATTAATATTTAAAACTCTCAACTTTAGGCCCATTTTAAATTTAAAGTCCAAGATGACTTATAACCAGATAAATTGGTTTTAGTAGAGAAGTAGTGGGACCCAATTATTTTTATTAATCACCTCACCCCCTTTGACCTTACACGACCTTTCACGTACCCTCCCATTTTAACAAAATGGTAACTGGCTAAACAGGTTATTAAATTGTAAGTGCTTTAAAATTAAAATGAGTCTAAAGTTGGGAGTTTTGAATAATTTCAATAGTTGGGAATTTTATATTTAAAACACGAATAGTTGAAAGTTTTAAAAGTAGTTTTTCCAATTTAAAAAACGAATTAACTAGCTAATTAATGTAGCAACTCTGACCTTAAAAGATATTTTGGTGACTCATTTGATAGGTTTGATTAATGTGATTGGGTTGCCAACGAGGGAGTTAAAATATTGGGTTTGATTAATATAAATATACTTCCTCTGTCTCATATAATTTGAAGCAAAGAGAAAATTTTTATTTTTTAAGAAAAAGATAAATAATGGTAATAAATGAGGAGAGAGAACGAATTATGTGGTTGAAAAAAAAGTGGTGTGCCATAGTCTAAAAATAGAAATAATGCAAATTAAGTGAAATGGACTAAAATAGAAAATGCTGCAAATTAAATACGATAGAGGGAGTATCGAATAATTCTTTCTTTCTGGGATCAATTCATTGTTATGTTGCGGATTAAGTTCTGAATATTGATTACAAATTTTCTTGTGGGTCTTGGGCACCTTTCAGATGGTATTTGTTATTCCGACTGTACTAAAAGGACTAACATGTTCGGAAGTGACTACTTCTCCGATGACCTATTTGTTTTTTTGGGTCGCATCTACATATCTAAAACAGCAACGACGTAAATGAGTTGTGAGATCGGAACAATAACTCATCATTATGTTGCATCTCGACTCAAGCCTTTGTTATATTCACTTGTACTGTACATACAATTCTATGGAGAATAAAACTCCGAATACTACAAATATCCAACAATACATGTACATTACATTCAGTTACATTATTCATGTCGTTGCATATGAACTGATGCTACTATACAGACCGAACAAAACAGTCCCCTTGATTTCACGAACCGCGAGTTTGTTATTTAGTGAGCTATATGAGATTGACACAAGGTCAAAGCATTGCCTACTACTTGTATTAAGTTTTGCGACATCCGAATATTACAGAGAACTCCAACCGTTACCAGCATTTTGGCACTCAGACAGCCAAAGATCTATGTGCTCCGTGACCTGTTGTCTCACTTTCGCGACAGCATCAGGGGAGCTGCATCTTTTGGCGTCACCTGGAGTCGGAAAATTGAGAAAGTTTGTTCAGTAAGAATTACAGCTACATTAAGTGATTGCCGATAAAAAATGTTATTTTTATTCTTTTTCATAGAGATAAAAGGCAAAATCCGAATCTTCAATTTTATTCAAGGCTCTAAATAATTGGATTCCTGTAAGTTGCCGAGGTTGGAAGGGCTTGCCTTGTTTTGTTTGAATACTGAAACTTAGTTGAAGATGATATTTGCTCGGTAGTACTGAAATTCTTAGAAAGGGGGAGCATGTTCTCATCCCAAAAGTCTTAAACCAAGGTGAGATAAAAGAGCTTCGAGCAATAAATTTATGCATTGTCTCTTATAAGTTGTTACTCTTAGCAAGAGCTAATGAGATAGAAGCAACTATCATCATTATGAATATTCAGAGGTCTTTATATGGGCAGAAACTGAATCTTAACAAATTGTACGTCTCTTTAGCAAAGGTTGATGAGAAAGATAATATTTGGAGAGAATTGGGCATCAAAGAGGTACACACTACACATGACAAGCATCAGGGTTTACTGAAAAATTGCTTTTGTTGAGCTTAGAGACCAAGTTTTGAAAACAATGGAAAGGGGAAGGATCAATTTTTTCATGAGCGAATGCCCAAGTGAAATACGTAAAGTCATAGCTGCAAAATTTATCATACTAGTGATACATGCTCCTATGTAATCTTACTTTGAAAGAATAATTTTTTCAGTTGGGGTTTGAAGAAGCAAGGATTCAACTAGATTTTAAACGTGTTCATTTACCCTCTTTTAAAACTCTAGGGCCCGGTGCTACTATAATCAAGCTTCAGATAGGTTACTAGTTTTACTCGTTCCATAACTCCCACAAATATAGCCCATATCATCCCCCAAACCACTCCCCAACCCAACCCAAAGAACAAAGATCAAAGAAAAATAAAAGATAATGCATCATGACAAGTATATTGTTGGAATCTCCAACTCAAAACTCCTTGGGACACTTGAAGGTAAAATCTTTGCGCAACATTCACATACCTTCAATACTCAATGGTGATTGCGGGCAGCCCCTTAAGTCAGTCCCATGGCCGCAATTGTGACAAGTCACAAGATAAGAAGGAACTGAAACATTTTAAAAGGAATACATAAGTTAGCAAAAAAACGAAAAAAAGCAATCAATATCACCTTTTGCTCGTTTTTTTCTTCTTTTTTTTTTTGTTGGTGGGGTGGGGGTTGGGGGGGGGGGGGGGGGGGGGGGGGGTGTTGTGTGTGTGTGTGTGTGTGTGTGTGTGTGTGTGTGTGAAGGGAACCAGGGAGAGGTGAGAGCCTAGTCCTGATAGGGACTACACTACACTCTCAATGTTGGCAAAATAACTTACGCACAAATCTATTAAAATCATTAAGAGAAAGTGGAAACTTTTTCACTTCTGAATGCACGTAGGTTTTACGGATGATAGATGAACATGATAGTTAAAGAAAACATCTGATTCACCACAGATATGTAATATGGAAAAACAATATATTAGCGATACGTAATAGAGAAGATAAATCATCAATCAAAGCAGTAGCATAACTACAAAATACCAGTTAATCCACTTTTACCACTTAAACTTAACGTCTGGTGCATTAATTTTTGAAATAAAAAAAAAAAGATGAAAAACAATCTTGACACAAAATTAATGCTAGCCTATATCATTGTCATATATACATACTGCTCTGTCCCATTGAGAAGCTATATTTGATCCAAAAAGCTCTCACATTTAAAGGTTAAATGTAGTTTTCTTTGTGGGACGGAGGAGTATACACTAATATACATATGTTCACATCACTATAAAAGAAAGAAACTCACTGCCAGGAGATGAAGTCTGTTTGGTTGCATGTCGCCAAGGGTCTTGAGAGCCATTTGTAAAAACTATCTTGCTACCTGTGAAGAGGAAAATAATAATAATAAATAATACAGCTGGTGAATATTTTTTCTGTATTCTTTATTTTCTTTTATCGTGCTACAACAAACCAAGTCTCCAATATTTAGGGTAGAGCTGAAGTCTGCCACTAGATTGTGCTAGATTTCAAGCATGCCTTTCCAATGCAGATGAGTATGACAAGAATATTTAACAGCTTTTTTACTCAGGTTTGGTATGCATCAGGTTACCAATTTTGAGAGAAAATAGTCATGATGCATATACACAATGGTAGGGTTACGCATACGGCATATGGCAACATCCTTAATTCCTGATTTCTCTAGTCCATTAACGATGAATCTAAAATTATGGTTTTTTTTTAATTTTTTGAATTGTTTGGATTCATGTATATTGGTGTATTATATATATAAACCAATGGGGCTTCTTATTTATGTGAGACAACAGATGGGGTTTGCAATCAAGGTTCAACCAAAAGTGTAAAAATGCAGTAACGGTCGCGATTGCAGTAACGGAACAGTGATGCACAGTAACGAAAGATCCGATTATCGTAATTCCCAAATATCGATCGAATCATAGGATATCCCTTGATACAACCCAAAATGCAGTTTTTTACACCTTTACAACACGGGAAATAATTGTTCTTTTGTTTTGAAAACCTTTACAACGCGACCGATGCGTTGTGGCCTTGCTTTTACACTATGGTTCAACTTGCCTCTTTGTTATCATAGGCATTAAGGATATGCCGTATGCCTAACCCTACCTAGGTTAGGAGGCACTAGAGAAATCAGCACACTGTAAAGTAGTACATAAAAAGATGAAGATGTACATCAAAAAATTGAAATTGTTAACAAGAGAAAATAGACAATCATTTATGTGGACATCAAACACATAAATGCACCATTAAATAGATAAGCCATTGAGAAGGGATAGTCAACACACCGGCTATCTTTGTGCCTCCATAGTACAAATTAGTCGCATCAACTTCTGGGTACACACCATCTCCAAATACATTCTTACAGAGGTCCAAATGGTATCTGTGCATATAACCAATGTAGAATAGGTGAAGGCATTAAATTTTCTAGTTTAGCCTCAATAACAAGATCGAAGTAAAAGCATGGAAAGTAATCTTAGAGCATAGAATTACAAGCAAACAAAACATACTTGGTGTTAACTTTAGATGATCGAATGCTATCATTTGCTGGTGCCACTTGAAAATATGCCACTTCAGTGCAAACTTGGAACCACCACAATCTATTTGAAGAGGTGATGATCTTCAAGTTCTCTTGGTTATATGAATCAACATAATCAGCAAAAGTATCTTTCACGAAAGAGGCATAAACTTCCTGCATACAGGACTCAAGATCAGTATGGAAGAATTCATCACATACGAGGTTGTCGAAAATTGTTATTTAAGACTTTCACCCAGAAATGCTCATACTCTAGTACAAACGGATATAAAATTTTGTATTTTCTTAGATTGTTACTTGATAGCTTTCCGCAGCGCACATTGTTGGTCCAAGCCCGTATAAAAGAGAGTTGCAATAGGTTGGTAACAACTAAAGTAAAACATCATTACATCTTATATCAAGAGCAGTCAAACTTATAAGAGAACTCCTTACGGAAACAACAGCAAGAACGTGTTATGCATCATACATGGCATTATGCCTTTTTCCAGAAGTTTACACATATAGAAAAGGGCAATTGGAGCAAAAAAGATGCTATGAGTCTATAACAGAATATTAGCAATATAAAATAAGTTATTATGAAGTATCTTTGAGTTTGGTAGAGTTAAAGCTTGTTAGAAAAGTGGAAGTAGCCTATAAAAAGAAGGGAAATGGAGTAAAGAAAGGCATCTCAGAAATATTGTGCAAGAAGTTTATACTCGTGGGAGAGTACAAGCCTCTTAAATAACTTGTAAAGATTTTCATTTACTAAATTTAATACAACTTCTTTCTAATTTGTCATTGACTTACTATGTCGAATACTACCTATTTCTACTTTGTCATTCACTTACGTTCGCATTTTCCGGTTAATTCGGGGCCATCGCTATCCCAAGCAATGCTACTGATCCATTTAAAGGCCAATAGCTCACATGATTTAGACCCATAATTCAATTTGGAAAATTAAACAGGATATATAATTAACAACAGAAGACTCTAGCAATGTTTAAGGAATTATACAATCTTCTGTATAGCAACACAATCTTCAATATGCAAAGGTATAGATAATACAATTGTTTCAAATTTCAATCTATAAAAAATAGATTACCAGAATACACCTCCTGAAAGAATGGAATAAAAACATACCACCAAATCTTTACCGGTCTTCTTTGCTTCTACTAGAGGTAAACACAACTCATCTGGATTCCCATACTGAAACTGCACAAGTCTAAACAGAGTGAGCTCACTGACAAGGTAAAATAGGTAAACAATCTTCATATGTTAAGAAGTCTCTTACAGCAGTAACTGCAGCATCAGCTAGAAAATACAGGAAGTCCCCATCAATTGTCAGCTGTGAGAAAATACCGAAAGTATCGTTAAGTTAAACCAGCTATAGTCCATCTAAGCTTAAGTGAAAAAAAGATAAGACATGGCATTGTCCTATAGAACATTCATCAATACACGGTGAAGAAAAGTACAAGATATTTACCTGAGATGCACCAAATGCTGACTTTAATGCCTTATTTTTAGACTTCAATCTTTCATCAACAAGTTGAGTAGTTTCTTGCAAAGCAGCTTTACACTCAGGCCCAGCTGAGACACCTATCTGCAGAAGAAATGTATATAGAAATCAACATTTAAAATTTAAACACTTAACTGCCTTGTGGAAGACATGGTCCACAAAGTTAGCCCCAACTCCTGAAAGGTATATGAATTAAGAGTTCAACAGAGATTAAAGAAACACTAATCAAATAATTACCTGTCTATCAAACTCTGTGAAGTTGTAAACAGCAAGAACTACAGCAGAACTTGCAAGACTTCCGCATGTCAAATGAGGAAATTTTAGGCGGAACCAAGCGCTAAGAGCTCCAGCATATGAAATGCCGAACACAAACCACGGATTTTCAACATTTGTTCTATTAAACCTCTTGTTTAGGGAGTCCTGAAAATCAAGAGAACACAACTAATGAAGAAAATTCCTTGCAAATCCAGAAACATGTAAAACACACACTTCCAGTCAATCCTCGAAAATACAATCTAGAAAAGAGCAGATCTTTTGGTTTTAATTGCATAAGCCAGAATAACACACTCCATTTTCCTATTCCTTGTCGGAAATATATGTTACTCCTAAATTCGATCATGTATCTTGTTGTCAAGTTCTATTTTTCGGCATATGGTAATGGAATATGCCAAAATCCATGTCATTATATGAATTTTGGCTATTCCCAGCATTTCAAATTACAATAATAAAGGGGGTGTTAGGGCTATTACTAAGAATATAACTTCAAATTTTTAGGTACACTATAGTTGGTGCGCAACATCCCCAAAGCTTCTCTTCTTCAGTAAACCGGTAGAAGTCGTAACATCGCTCAACCCATTGTTGCACGAAACGAAATTCGATACGATACGAGAAATGGAAACATAAACAATAATTTATAATTTTCGAAAACGTAGGAAACGAAATGTGATTCTTACAATGCACAAATAAATGCAGACTTGTGTAAAAACTTACAAACCAACTTTTTTTTTTGAAGCACTAAATTCAAGTACATAAATAAGAAGACATAGAAGTAACTAAAATAAGACAATACAACCTATTCCTCTATTCTTCAACTCTTAAGTCTTTCAACCTTATAGTAGAATCAAGACATGTAATCTTGGGGTCGATGTCCTATTTTCTATAAGGAACTTCCACGTATGCTCGCATGAAACGTGATAAAAATCTTATATTTTAATGGACGAAGATTATTTTATCAGCTCGAGTAGCATTCAATTTGTTTCTCTTTACATTATCAATGTAAGAGTATGTGCTCCATACCCTTTCTGCCGAGGAGCTACTAATAGGTTGGGATAATACTCTAACTGCGATCTCAACAAATTCTGGAGTCTGTGTCCCATAAGTTGACCACCATGAGATGGGACTCATTCTAATTGCGTCATTCGAGCAGCTCTAATCCTAAATATCCCTTGTTTGTTCTGGAATATGGCTAATTATTTACGAAGCTCTGATCTTTCATTCTCATCTTCACCATGAATCCAGATGTTCATTTTCTCCCTTTCCATCATGCATTGCCTACCACCCTACTCACTTTTTTAGTGGGAATAGAATCAAACTAATTAATACATTTTTATTGCCTAACTTCAATTTATCTATTAAGCAAACCGAGCATCACTAGGGAAATTATCTAGTGCACTGTATATAAAATAAAGTCATTAAAGGAGACACAGAGAGTCATCGAAGAAGTACACTGCAATATAATTATGTTACTAAGTCATCAGAGAAATTAAGGGATGTATATGCCTATATGACTTCAATAAAACTCTATCTTAAGAAGTCGTTGTAGATGGACTTGTCAGAGAGTCCCATACATCTTGACATCCTAAGACCTAACCTCAGAATAAGCAGGTGAAATTATAAATGAATCTATTTTAATTACTTACGCCAGCGACTGTCAGCACCTAGAATTGATGAACAAATAAAAAACAAAAAAGGTTAGATAAGATCACACCTGATAGAACTGGCGAAACGCAGCCAAGTCAAAAAGTGCTTGCTTAGAAGAAAGATATTTAAGATCTTCAGTCGTATATGTTTTGAAGGGAGAACTCTTTCCATAATATCGATGTTCAGGGGATACAATCGCAGCTCCAAACTTTTTTGCTAAAACCTAAAGTTGATCATAAACGAAAAGTAGTTAAAATTGATATAATGAGGATTGAGGAGAGAAGACTACACTAAACAAGTTCAAAAGGCATTGTGCCATAATGAGTTCATGTTATGAAAGGTGTTCAAAAGATTCATAAACCTCATCATGTCAACCAATTTGCAGAGCCTAGGAGAAAAACAAATCTAAGAATCCGTGAAGCTTAAAAAGGAAAAGGAAGCAGCTCACGTAAGAGAAAAATGCTTAATATTAGAAAGTGACCAGAAAAACTTTAGATAAATGGATGAAAGTATGAACTCACACTTAAATAGTCGTTGGCAATTCCATTGCATGAAGATTCGCCACAAATTTTCAAAAATATGGGTCCATCAGGGGAACGAAAGTAGTCTAGAAACTCATAGTATCTTTGCTGAAAAATGCGATGGTCCTGCATAAGCAAAGCGAAGAAAATTAAGCACCGATATCAAAGTCATAATGAAAAAGCCAATCTGTAATTTTGATCACTAGTCTGAATAGAGTAAAACTACAAAGCCAACCCAAAATAATTAAAAAGTTTAAAATTCACACCACACATCTTAAAATTAGAGCATTTTAAATTGTATAACGACGAGATTATATAAATTCTGAAGCAATCACCAATTAAAAAATTATTGTATACAAAAAGGCCAAAGTAGATACTAGATAGTCACTTTGAGTGCAGAGTTTTGAAAAGGTATTGTAAATTCATGATGCCCTCCACTATGCATCAGCGGTGGTGTACTGCTATTGTGATTTTCAAGTGCCAAACTTAGGGATGGCTAATAAGTCAAAAGAAGCTCTTCTTTCCTTTCAAAAGCTCCTAGTGAAAACCTGAAAATATAACCTTCAAGGCTATGTAGAGATGTGTACAGTTGATTTAGATCATGTGTTAATAAATCAACTCCCTTTAATGTAGTAAGGCTATGTGATATAGTGAAACCTACTTGATCCTACAAAGGGATGGGGTGAAGGTGTCTTACGCGGATGTTAACTGAGTAAACTTATAACCCTAGACACTCATGTATCATAGAATGAACACTCAGATTCACCCAAAACATTGATGTTAGATGTGACCCATAAAATTAGATGTGGTAACAACAATGGAAAAAAACTACTGGAATGTTATGTGATCATGTGATCGAGGTGTATCCCTAAAACTAAAAACAAGTTTATCGGACGACCATTAGACCAACACTATTATGTGGATCAGAATTTTGAGTTTTAAAAAGAATTATAGTTGAAAGTTAAGAGTAGCGAAATTACAAATGCTTCGATGTTTGAGCGGAAATACTTTTAGGGAAAGAATTCGAAAGAAAAATATAACAAAGGGTTTAAAAGTCCCAAATATTGAGGAGAAGATAAAAGAGAATCATTTAAAATGGTTTAAGCATTTGCAAAGATGGAATATAAGTAAATCGGTAAGGCAATTACAAAGTCGAAACTCAAGGGATGGGTCGAGGAAGACCAAAGATGACCTGGAGGCTGTAACACAGGAGCAGAAAAAGATATGAAGAATTTGGACTTACAAGTCGAGATGGTGCGAAATCAAAATGAATGGAGAAGAGGAATTCATGTGGACGACCATTAGAACTAATCTATGGATTCATATAACCTTGCTCAATCTCTTAGGATTAAGGTTTTGACATTGTTGTGTACTACACTTTCCAGAAGAATTAGTTGATCACTATAAATCATATTCATAATTGGCAACCAATCGTAGCAAGATTTTCTTCTTTTCATTCAACTCTAAGTTTTTCGGCATAAATAATCAATGAAAAGATGGTACGATGAAAACTAATGGTGGTACTAATGGTTGGAATGGTAATGTTAAGTTAGTATAACTTTGGTATGAATATCTCTTGACAAGTTTAATGGTCATGGTTATACTCCTCTAACAATCTCATTTTCTTCACAAAATTCATTCCAATGCATTATCATTTGAACTTGTGGTATTAGATGGTAATGGAAAATTGTGAAGAAAAAAACCTTTTTATAATCAAACTTTTATTACTCAAATCATTCTTATTTCCACAATTTAGTATTGATTACTAAAGGGACAATAAATGATATCAATCATTACTGGTTATCTTGACTTTTACTAGCACAATTTCCCACATTAGTTTAAATCCTTAGTATTGGTCTAAAGTGGATACTAAAAGCTCAAAAATTAGAAGCTCATATTGTTCAATGCTACGCAGGACTAAAATTAAGAACAATTAACTAGGAAGATCGGCTATTCACTTCAATGAGAATTTGGGATAGAACCAGAAGAATATTAACTCAACAAATAGTAGCAACATAATAAATTTATTCAAACTCTGATTGATGATGTTAACTGCCAATTAATCAATAAGTAATCTTCAGAAACCCGAATTTATTTCCCAACAAAATGAGCTTCAAGCTATTGTGCACAAAAGTTTCGACTTTATGGCTCTTTTCTGCATCGTTGAAATGACTCATAATCAAAGCTTTAAGTCTGGATGGCTAGTAGAAAGCATACCAACTAGAATGGAACTATTGGCCTAGCATGACATACATGTTTCCATGTACAGATAAATCTATATTCAATCAATAATAGGATGACCTAATAACATGCCAAGCCACCATACAATGTTCGCTACCATACAGCCAATTGGGTAATTATTCTAATGTAGTAAATTTCCTTATCTACTTCAAGTTGTGTTGCATTAGCTTTTGCTCTCTTGAAAACTAACTCTACGCTAGTGTATTCTTCAAAGAAATCAAGTTGTTTATCTCCTCTAGTTTCCATCATTACTTATGCAATCTTCTCTTTATTGCAATTTAAGCATATAGATGTTTAATTTCATCTAGGTATCTAACCAAATTCAGATTATACTCCATAATTATCTAGGTCAAACACAGAATCGAAGAGTGATTGCTTAATCAATTTTTTATGGAAATTACTTAATCAAAAACAATTCCCCCAAAATAACGTAAAATTTCTACCTGGTGTGCAATGAAATTTCGACAATTTTCCCTCAATAATGAAAATAAATACCAAATACAAAATCATCAAAAAGGAACTAGGCTTCTTAATCTAATGCTAGTACATTAGTGCATGGTGTGTATAACAATTCAAAATTGCCCACAAAACTGTGAACACATCCGATCCCTGCAAAGATTAATCTACAAAAAAAGCATTAAAAAGGGAATTTAAGAAAAGCAAATATTGAAAAGAAGAAAGAGAGGAAGAGATATTCACATACATAAGGAGAGAAATGATCGAGAGTTTGATTGAAAAAAAGTGGCTGTTTGGTTAAGAAATTACTGGGTTGTGAAGAGCGGTGAAGAAGATGAGAGTTGAGATATGCAGAGGAGTTCGAAATCAGGGCGATGAATAAGGCGATGAAGAAGACGAGTGTTTTCATTACTGACTCTGCCGCCATTAAAGTCATTCCAAGTTAAGTTCCCAACACTTCACTCTTCAACACCTTATGTACGATAATATATTTGAAACACAAAATCTCATGAGAGACGGTTTATAGGATAGACCACAAAATTGGGCCAGCCCATTTCCCTTAACTGATTTTTTTTTATTATAATATCAATTATATTATGTTATAATCCTAAATGTAAGGTATTATAATCTCGAATATACTATTTTATAACCTCAAATATAAGTTATTATAACCCAAATAATTTGAATTAGGATCCTCTCCATTACTTAAAATGTAATGGAGGGTCCATTACTTAATCTAAGGGCTACAATTGCTTCATGGAGATTAAAAGGAATGATTTGTAATATTTTATTTTTTATTCTAAAACAAATGTCAAAATCTTAATATGAGTAATGGAGAAATGTAATGGAGAGGATTTCTTTTAATCTCCATGAAGCAATTGTAGCCCTTAGATTAAGTAATGGACCCTCCATTACATTTTAAGTAATGGAGAGGATCCTAACTCGTCTTTCATGAGACTTACTGTATTTGAAATGAAGAGGGCCTTTCTAATAAAAAATTAAGAAATTACAGATGGTAGCATTTAGTTAACATGATATACAAGCGGTAATATTTTTGTAAGATTTTCCCACACGGTAAAATTAAATTTTTGCTTTCAAATGTTTAATTTACCATTTTAACGTTTAATTCACCAATTAATTTATCAAAGCCCTTAAATATTGCAACAATTTTATTTCATTCAAATTATTGGCTTTATAAAGTTCAAAAAGGTAATAAATAATTCAAAAGGCGCATTTTATAAGCTCAAAAGGTGCATCTTATAAGTTCAAAAGATGCATTCCAAACACTAATACATATCTACTTAATTCTTACATTGCTAACTGCCAAGGAACCACTTGAATTCGAAATTGGAAACCAAAGCATCTTTGAACACTTGAATCTTATTTTTGTTGAACCGAAAACGAAACCAGCCCAAATCGGCCCGTCGCCATCACTATGTTTTGATAGCTAGTTAATTGAAACAACACTTATTTTCTTGCTTAAACTACTTCTACATCTAGAAATATGTAGGTTTGAGTTAGATTGCGATTTTAATTGATTAAGATTTGAATCTCTGACATTTATTGTTTGAGTTAGTTACGAACTTACGCTCCTCATATTACGTTATTTTTTATGTACAATGCTGCTCCATTACATAAATAACCTTAAAAATATTCTATTTGATTTAGGTGCATTGTTAGTAATTTCAAAAAATCAGGACTTAGTTTTTGATATAAGAGCACTAATGATAAATAAACTCCATAAAAAAATAATAATCCCTGAACAAAAATAAGAACAATTGACCAAACACAAAATTATGCTCTAAAACTGAAAACATATTTGATACCTCAATCTATATGTTTAGACCATCTCCTAGATTAATCGATAAGTTATCAGAAACTTCATCACATTAACAAGATAAACTGGTGTTTGCTTATACAAATTATGCCACTCTTCTTCATACTTCCCAATAATTATGGAATTCTACACTATATTTATCTATGATCATCATAAGTCATACAATTCATAACAGAAATCGAGCACAGATTAATTACAAACACAACGCGATTCATTGATGCTTTTAAACCCATACGCGAATCAGCTTTGCCGAACCAAAAAAAACAACCCTTTGAAGACACTGAACTGAAGTGTTGCTGAAGTAGGCTCTTAAGGCGATGAAGATCTCGAAAAATGAAATAATCTGTAGTTGCCTTACGAAAAACAGATTGTACAAGCTAGCTTTCACTAGTATATATCCCAATATAGTTCCGACTTCCGAGTTTGATGATTTATTGCTGCTTTAAACAAACGATGTTATATTCTATAGCATCATATAAGGGAAAAAGCAGTGAAATGCCACACTTGAAGAGATATTTTCATAGTATCAGGAACGTAGATAAATATGAAATCGATTATATTCCATTTGAATGGCCTATATCTTTCAAATGTCAAAATGCTTGAAAAAGCATATATATTTCTACTCACATTTGCCAAAAAACCAAAACTCACCAAAAGGTTTAGTTGATGATTTAGACTCCAATATATGTAATTTACTCTTAAGTTCCCTCACACCTCATGCATGGTGCTAAATGTTTCCGTTGAAAAGAGGGGTGAATGAGATTCGAACTTATGACCCTTCTGTCAATAACCCAACTCAACCAAAAGCTTTAGCTAATAATTGAGACCTCAAGATATACTATTTACTCTATCAAGGTAATGTCTATAGTCAAGTTTATGGCGGTTTGAGTTAGATAGTTGTAGATATTATCCTTCATAAATATCTTAAAATATCTAGCTATACTTTCATGGAAAAGATATGGTGGTTGGTGGACCTAAAGTAAGTATGATAAGGTTTGATTTTCCTCTTCCTTGTAGAATCCTATACATGGTATTTCAATTAAAAAAAAGCTAACATAGATGTAGTAATATGCCTTCAATAGTAACCAAGATTTCAAAACTAAATATTATCAAAAACTTTACCTATGTTGGGGACCAAATGCAATACTTTAAAGAATGTTCTATTCTTTTGGCTAAGAGCAAATAAAGAGATTTTATTTCCTTATCTTTCCTGCTTTTTTAGTCTAGTTGCACCAAAAATAGAAGTTCAATAATCATCAACTTGTCAAGCTCTCGGCTTCCGCAATTCCAAATATTCTCATTCTTTTAGAATCCACTGGGAAACGCGGCACATATGCAGCTCTATCCAAGATTATTCTTGTTTGACGGATCAAACTAACAAGTTTTTTAATCCGAATTCATGAAACTTCACAAACTATCACTCAAGATACAAGCAATGGAAATTTGAATTGTACTATCAAGGATTCGTACTTGTACCACTTAATGAGTCCCTCGACTTCATATCTTAAATTCGATTTTCATCTTGAGAAATAGGCAACCAAACACACCCTAACCCCGAAATGGGAAATATCTTCTAGGTCCACAGTGTATCATACTATCCACTTTCAAATTTAGACTCCAAAAACATCGTATTTTATAGGATAACTTATAGCTATCTAAATTCACAGAAAGAAAACCAGTACAGTTTCTTAGAAAGGCTCCGAACAATATATTGCAATGGAACTGATGCTGACTATTGAGTTGTAAGTCAACAACTAGCAAAAGTGACAAGGCCACAAGGGTTAATAATTAACACTGACCTGACTGTTTGAGGAACTGTCATGTAGCCGATGAGGTTTTATGTTCAAATCGATCATTTTCCTATCTGTCTGCTCATTACCGAGAGGGGTTGGAGCTAAAACTGAAGACGGATTCTTGTGACTTTGTACGTTAGCGTTCGTTTCCCTCCCAGCGGGGGTGTGATCCATGGAAATTGAAGCTGGTAACTAGATAGGAAAAAAAACAGCAGTTATAACTTATAATCCATAGAACCCTATTAACCAAAGAACATGACGGATAAAGACTCAGCAAGCTAAAACAGACCTCAACTTGCTGCCTGAATAAAAGATACCTTCCATGTGTTCGTTTACCTCCAACATGTACCGTCATATCACATTGCAAACATAGGGAAGTCCCATCTATCTCACAATAGAAGAAAGCTACATCACACAATATCAAATACCGAACAAAACAAAGATTTAGCGACTTGTTCAAAAGGCGCCAACATTAATGAATAGCAAGGAGGAAGGACACAATTAAGTACCTGGTGCATTCTCACATATGTCACAACGAGAAAAGGGTTTTGGTGCGGAGAGCCTTAACCTTACATGGCGATTTGCAAGTCTATTGCACGTATGGACCTACAAATTTGATCCAAACAAAAATAGTGTCAATGAACCAACTCAACCAGACATTTTCATTATCCAACACTAGTACACCATACTCTATAGTCTGACAGCTTTTTCTATTAGTGCTTGATACTTAGATTTATTTATCGAAGCCAATCGATGAACTTTGCAAATCTATCACCGTATAGGGGTATCAATTACTTCCATTCCCTATGATTTCACCTCATAACACTTGTCTATGATAACCTCACTTGCTGTAATTCAACAACACTATAATTTCTCAAGTTCATATTCTCCACTACTCTTCACAATGGGTTATTTGTTGATTCAAAACATTAACAAATATGAATCAACATAATTACAGCAGCAAAAATAACATTCTATCACCCCAATACCATTGATTGGCTCCGACCTAGGATGGGATTTGGGAGGATCGGATGTACGCAATTTTACCCAACAAGATAAAACTAACAAAATACATCGTTCTGATTGGACCTTGGTAACACAACTTTCAAATAAATAAGAAGTGCATATCATTTGATACATCAATACAGCAGTATTAGGTTTAATCAAAAGGCAAACAATGTACTTCTACTATGTAAATTTACAAATATAACTTAAAAAGTTGAGCAAATAATTAACAAAATTACAATCAACATAAACAAAAATTAGAAAAATCAAATCCAAATGAACTCCGTAAAATATCAACAAAGCATTACATTAAAATAACCATCAAAACACAAATAAAAAAGCTCAAATCTGACAAAAAATTGCACAGAAAAAAGAGAAATACTAGTAAAGACTAAAGAGTAAGACAAAAAACCTTGTGATCACAAGAAAGGCAAAGAGCAGCTTCATCAGCAGGACAGAAGAAAACCGCAACAGCAGTCTCACAAACATCACAAACCGTCCGCATTTGTCGTATGAATCTAAATCTCTTACCTCTTATCTGCAATTCCTCACCGTCATTCATTTGGTTTCTTCTCATTCACTGAACCCAGACCAGCTATCTAAGAATGAAATTTCTAGCTATTAAGACTCCATTTTTATCAATTTCTTTACCTTCTAACTTCTAATTGTAAACGAAATCGAACAAATTAGGGTATCTTTGTTTGGAAGTTTGAATTGGGGCAAAGATTTTTCAATCAAATTCATAGTTACATCTAGTAGTGTAGTATTTATAAGCATGGTATGTGTATGTTGATGGGGCGTTAGTTTTGTTGGAACTTGAGAATCAAAATTGATTTCATTTTTCTTCTTTTTCGTTTTCAATCGCTTTCAATTGGCATCAAAAACAAATACTCCATCTCTACCACTAATTACCTCAATGGTAATCACTAGAGAAAGCAACAAAAATTGATAAAGTGATACTTTCTCTGTTTCTATGAGAATTTATCTAAAAATATTTTTATATAAATATTTTTTATGAAATTTGGTGGAAAGTGAAATTAAATTGGAATATAAGATGAAAATCAGGTGGATGATAGAAATGAAGGGTTAAGATGTGTAAAGTAATAAATTTGTGTGCAAGGCCGGTTCGAAGCATAGTCGGGGTAGTCGACTGCCTAGGGCCTCAAAATAAGGGGCCTCAAATATTAAATTATGTTATTTAGTCCTATTTTAAGCAACACTTTTCAAGTAATTTGTTTGTAAGCCTTTTTATATTTAAAGTAACTTTAAAATATAATATTACAATATATTTCGTCTTGAATTATTTTTCTTGAAGTGGAAAAATTTTTTTCATTTCATATAATATAGGGCACAATTTTGAAAGATATCGTTTTTGCTCTGCCCCTGTGTGAGTGAGACTAAAAATGGATCAATTACATGAGTCAATAGATCAGTTTCAATGATAGCCAGTTAGCCACACAATTCTCTTTCTCCATTCATTTTGATTTTTATCTATGCTGACATGTAAAAGTAGATCGCTTTCCTATCTTTCTTAGTCGTTCATCAATAACACAATTGTTGTGCATGTATAAATCATCTTAAATATTTTATTTTATCTTTTAATATTTATAACTCTTACATCTTTTAGATTCTGTCTAACAAAATATTTATATCTACTTATTCATCTAAGCATTTATATTTTCATTAGTCACATGGACTTAAATCAAATGATGATTTGTTTAAAAGTGAATTTGATATATAGTTTTTGTGAGACTAATAAAACTAATCTTATTAGCTTTTATAAAACTATAGAAAAAGCTAAGCAAAAAATAAAAGAAATAATAACATATAAAAATTTATTCTGATAAATCGTTTGGTTCTTAATCCTAAATCATGATTATGAGAATAATTTGCGCCGTAAATTTTCATGAAGTATACCAAATCATTATATAATGATAAAATTTTGATCATAAATGAGATTTTGGTGGTGTTTGGCTTTTACATTAACTTTTAGGTTGATTTTTGGCTTTTAGCTTGTTGATTGGTCAAACAGTCAAAAAAGTGTTTGGTAAACTGTTTTTAAGCCAAAATAAACAACTAACCCAATTAGTTGGAATGAGAACTTTAAGTCATGAAATTGACTTTTTAAATTTTAAAGTTGTCAAATTTGATTTAAAATGACAATTCTAAAGCATTAAACAAATAATCTTAAAATTAATCAAATAAATTTTAAAATTGATAAAAAAAATAATTAAATCTGCCCAATAAAACACGTCTTACAAGTGACACATTCTCACCAAAGATTTTGTAAACTTCATCATTTCATGGGACTAACTAACTAAGAAGTGAGTATTTGGATTCTATTGTCTACTCCACTTATTTTTCATGGATCATGAGTCATGAGTCATGACCGTACAATTTTATTTCTATTTATGATGTTGAGATGCCGACTTGACCTTGCCTAGCTTTTGTTTTATGGTTTATATTTATTTGGTATTTTGGTATAATTTGAATTCATCATATACTCGTACATAGTGATGGCCTCCGCGTGGATTATCTGAAACCAATTTAATTTCAAATCGTTAAAAAATCATCCTAAAACCATCTGTGATAAGTTTTAAACTGCGAACCATTAATGTTCTAAAAATATTTTTGACAAATAAGTGGAACCGTAAAACTGCAAATCATTAACGTTCAAGTTTATTTTTCTTCGATGTTATTAATCATTTTTATTATATTAATTTATCATTTTTTATTAACTTTTTTTTCCTTTTGTTTAGTAAATATTTTAATTAGAGATTGACAAGCAATAAATTTCGAAAATAATCAACCATTGTATGCTCATATTATTAAAGTACTTTATATATTTTTTTTATATTTATATTTAAAGCAAAAAAAAGAATTGAACTCAATGTCTGACCCTCCGAACCCGAGAGTTGAACAGCTGGAAACCACCTCCTAAATCGCTAAAGAACTGAAATCGAAACTCAACAAACCGAAACCGAAACCAAGCAAAACTAAAATTAAAACCGAACCCAGCTCAACTCGGACCAAGGCCTTCACTGCTCATAAACATCACAAGATCACCTATATACTCGTACACATTTATTCAAAAGAAATATACTCATACACAACACACTTTCATCATATATTAATTAAAAGCTTGATATATTTAGAAAATACGAGTCTTAAATTAAAACCCATGACGAACCCATAATCATCACCTAAAAAATGATACTCTCTCCTATTCAATTGAGTTGTCCCATTTAGTTTTTCACTCTTGCCGAGACAACATTTTAACCCTTAATATCGCAAATTATTGTTAATTAAAAATTATAAAAAGTTGATATTAATAAGTTGCATTCATGCATTAACACACGCTTAACTCTCACCTTAATGTACACCCTTAATGCATATCTTTAATGGTGCACTCAAGTCACGATGACTATAACACATGCTAAAATCAAAAATTCATAATCAATAACCGTGATTTGTAAGGGCCTGTTCTCTTCGTCTGATCTGATTGGATAAGGTCTGAATTTACTAAGGTCTGATCTGATCTGATCTGATCTGGTCTGATCTGGTCTGATTCAGTCTGATCTGATCTGAATCTTTCTGATCTGGTCTGATCTGATCTGATTCAGTCTGATCTGATCTGAATCTTTCTGATCTGGTCTGATCTGATCTGATCTGGTCTGGTCTGATCTGATCTGATCTGGTCTGGTCTGATCTGATCTGGTCTGATCTGATCTGATCTGATCTGATCTGATTTCATAAAGTTATTATTATTATTATTATTATTATTATTATATATTATTATTATTATTCTAATTATTATTATTATTTATTATTATTATTATTATTATTATTATATTATTATTAATTATTATTATTATTATTATTATATTATTATTATTATTATTATTATTATTATTATTATTATTATTATTATTATTATTATTATTATTATATTATTATTCTTGTTATTATTTTCATTATTTTTATTTTTATATTATTATCATTATTGTTATTATTATTACTTTTATTATTATTATTATTATTATTATTATTATTATTATTATTGATTATTATTATTATTATTATTATTATTATTATTACTTTTAGTATCTAATTAAGAATTTAATTAATAAATAGTAATATTATTTAATTAATTAATTAAAAAATAATTAATAATAATGTCGTTAACATTATTATAATTATTAAATAGTCATTTATAATATTATTATCTAATTAATCAATTAATTAAAAAAATATTGTTAATTAATAAATAAATTAACATAATAATATTATTACATTATTTATATTATTAAAAATATTATTTATATATTTATTTATTAATTATTTTATTAACTAAGTAATTAATTAATTAATAATAATAAGTAATAAGTAATAATAATAAATTCAAATAATAATAATAATAATAATAATAATAATAATAATAATAATAATAATATAATATAATATAATATTATACTAACAATATTAATATTAATAATAATATTAACAATAATAATAATAATAATAATAATAATAATAATAATAATAATAATCATAATAATAATAATAATAAAAATATTATTAATAATAATGGTATGGTCTGATCTGATCTGATCTGATCTGATCTGGTCTGATCTGATCTGATCTGGTCTGATCTGATCTGATCTGGTCTGGTCTGGTCTGATCTGATCTGAAACTTTCTGATCTGATCTGAATAGTTCTGATCTGATCTGATCTGGTCTGATCTGGTCTGATCTGATCTGATTCCAATAAGAATAAGTAATAAGTCAAAAAAATAAGTTGAAGAGAACACCTTCTAAATCACCACAAAAAGACAAAAAGAATAATAATAATAAAATTAACATAGCCAAAAAAGATAAATTAAAATAACAAAACTCTCACCCTATCAAATCCTACCACATAAGAGTGTTTTGTTAATCTCACAAATAACCGTTATTTACTGAGATTTTTTCAAAACTTGAACACAATATAAGTTTGACCCGTTTATATTGTGTATGTGGACGGACACTTGAACACAATCAATACACGAGATTGAGTTAGATTTAATTTCTATTTATTTATTATATACTATATCTTTCAGAAAAAAGTTATTGAAAAGGTTAGAATACGTTATTAGGTATGGCATTCCATTAACAAGCCCATATTAAGTTTTTTTTATCTTTTTGATTATATGCAGATTATTAGGTCGTGACAATTCGTCACATAATCTCACTGTGGCCCACTCGTGGGGACACGGGACACCCGTGGGTTCGGGCCCACAAACCCACGGGTCTAGAGCGTTGACTTGCACATACACTCGGTGAGGTTCATTATTTCCCAAAACCATATGGCAATAGGAGAATTAGCTCACCAAGTATATATGCAAGTCTACAACCCACTTTTTTATCGATGTGGGATCTTGTCTCACATGTGAAGTATTTCCAACACAGATCTTGACTTAAAATTTGCAAAATAATTATTTGATGTTTTTCCTAAAATTTCGTT
This sequence comes from Amaranthus palmeri, assembly GCA_019776075.1. NCBI lineage: Eukaryota > Viridiplantae > Streptophyta > Magnoliopsida > Caryophyllales > Amaranthaceae > Amaranthus > Amaranthus palmeri. The sequence continues at coordinate 2,678,450 of JAAKBH010000008.1, forward strand.
TCTTCATTGTATATATTGTTGTTCTACCTATTTATATTTATTATTATAATTGTGGATATTGAAGCTATTAGCTAGCAAAATTTTAATGTGAAGCTATTTTTACTATGCATTTCTTTGTTATTGGTAAGGAACCAACTCAATCAAAAATTTAAGCTGATGGTGGAAGCTCTAGAATATGATATACACAAATTCTTACTTGAGACCGTCTTTTGTAAAAGACGGCTCTCAAAAGCCTGGTCCTATTCTGAATATGTATTGTCACAACACTAATATAGATTGGGCTTGATTTTTTAGAGTCGTCTTTACAAAAAACGGTCTCTCAAGAGAGCACATGTATGATATATACTCTAACACACCCCTAACGAGACAACCCTTTGGGCTAGAAGTGTGGATGCGACAAAGGCCCTCCTCATACATGGCGCTTAATATTCTACTTTAAATGAGGAGTGGTGGAGATTCGAATCTGTGATCTCATGTCACTCTGGCTTCTGATATCATGTTAAGTAACCAACTCAACCAAAAGCATAAGATGATGGTTGAAGCCCAAGATATATTATACACTCTAACAGTTATGTTATTGTGTGTTGATTGTTGACATATCATTTCTTTACTAATATTCTAAAACAAAAAAATGTAGAATTACAGATTGATGAAATTGACACTACAAAAAAACATATGGGTTTTAGACGCTAAAGGACGGAGTGTTTAGACGCTTTTTTGCGTCAAAAAATTGTTTTTAGACGCTTTTAAAACCGTCTAAAAATCATGTGTCACAAATAGTTAGACGGTTTCTTTTAGACACTTTTTGCTGTCAAAAAAAGATTATTTTTGAATATATGTAAAAATAAAGTAAAAAATTTTTTCTCCGATTTATCACCAATTAACTTAAAAAACTCTTATAAATTTAAGTTAAATAGTATTATTCTAGAGAGATTGAGAAGTATTTTGGTGATTAATAAGGGGAACACAAGTCATAATTTTGAATGGGTAGGAAAAAAAAAAATTGATTGGAATGACCCAAAGCTATAAAAGCAAGATATTTATGTTGTGGTTCAAAACTCGTTTCCCCACGACCGCAAGTTCATAGACATTCTCTCTTTTTTCCTTGTGGTTGTGAGTAGACATGTGTAATGCGGGAGGTCTACATACTAGGGGGCTTCAATCTCAACTTTTAATATATATTTGTTCCGTTCCATAATACTTGCTACATTTTTCAGTTTGGAAAATTTCATATTACTTGCTACATTTCCTTTTTAGTAAAAAATCAATCATTTAAAGTTATACCTACTCTTATTTTTATCCTACTCTATATCTAATTACTCCTATTTTTCTTTTTCATTTTTCAACAAATAATATTAAAAAATTCCAAAAAAAGCAACTTTTCACCTATTACTCATCATTGCACACTAACTTCTTAATCTTTGTGCCCATGCAAAAGTAGCAAGTAAATCAGAACGGAGGAAGTATAAGGCTTTAAATAGACTCAATTTTAAATTTTGGTAAGAGACGGTTTCTTCTAGAGACCATTTTTAATTGGTTCGGCTCATAAAAAAAATATAAGGTAAGAACATGCATTAAGTTCTTTTGGGCTGGGCCTGTGAGTTGTCCCTCAGAGAGACGGTCTCTCAAGAGATCGAGACCGACAGATGATCTTTTATATGAATAAAATGGGCTAAAAACGGATTCATTTGACTTATGATATATTACTACTAGTCTACTACTTCCTCTGTTTTTTTGTTCTTTATGTTTATTTTTTGCACAGTTTTCAATACAAATTTTAAACGTTAATATCTCTAAATATATATAATAAAAAATTATAAAAATTTCATAATAAAAAAAGTATACATTAAGACGAGTCTAACGAGATCCCACATAGATATATGTTATCTTCTAAATATGTGTCAAAAACATTAATTAAAATTTTCTCTCTTTAAGATGGAGTATTTTAAATGAGAAGAATATTTGAGAACGGAGGGAGTAATTTATAATAATTAACAATTATTTTACAATTATTTTACAATTATTTTGAAAAAATGGCCAAGAATCAAATAAGAATTAGACAAATTGTTTATTAAGACCGTCTTATTGTGAGACGGTTTAATATGGATTGGTCAAATATTTAATTTAAAAAACTGAAAAAACAATTTATTGTTTACTTTATTAATTTTTTTAAAAAAACATTAATTAGGCAGCTAATATAAATTCGTCTTACCATAAAATGATCTCATATAAAACTCTGTCAAAGAATTAAAAAGTGTACTAGATTACTACGCAACCATGAGTATGTAAATAGATTGGCCTTAGGTGGCACATGTCATGACTCAATACCCCGATTCATTTGCCTTATACTACTCCGTCTTTGATGAGTTAGTAGCAAAGAGAAAATTGATGAATATTAAGGAAGTGATAATAAATGAGGAGAGAGAATGGATTGTATGGATGAAATTAAAAGAGAGTTAAAATGTATGGATGAGATTAAAAGAAAGTGGTGGGCCATAGTCCAAAAATAAAAATACTACAATTTAAGTGGGACGGACGAAAATGAAAAATGCTACAAATTATAAGCGACGGAGGGAGTATTAATTAATGTCTTATTAAAAAATCATCATTATCAGAGAAATTAGAAGAACTTGAAGAATTATTATTGAACATCATTTTGGCTTTTGATTGAATATACACTAAATGTTGTTATAAAAAAATAATTCTCAATATGTTTCATTTTATATAGAGGTCTTTAGAGAAGATTTCAATGTACATAAGATAAAAATGCAATTTGCTACTTTAGAAGATTAGATTCTTGTAGATTATGTATTGTGTTCTACAGACAAGATAGGATTGTGTTCCAGAGATAAGATCCATTACAGAAATTAAGACTTAAGATTGTGTTGTAGAGATAAGATTGTGTTTTAGAAAATATAAGATTTCAATATGCAGAAGATAAGAGCTCAATATGCTAAATCGCAGATAAGATTGTAGTGAATAACATATTACAAACTAAAGCAAAAGCACGAAGTAATGAAATCAAATAAAACATATTACAAATAAACAATTACTATAAAAAAAATGCTAAGGTACAAAGTCTTTCCTAAGCCCCCCTAGATAAGCAATTTCCTCATTAGTAAGAGTCATGTTTTTCATTTCTTTTTCTATACTAACTTTCATATTTGAAACCTCGACTTTTGTTCATGTTATTTCTTTTGATATTGCATAGCTTCGTTTAATTGCTCCTGAACCAACTCCCTTCGATAATCAATCCTACTCATAGCAGCATTTATCACATCCGTATCCAAGAGAAAGTGGAATTCTCTTCATTTTTCTTTGTGCATTTACAAAGATCGTCACGCATAAGACTGAGAATGCTAATTTCCACGAGACCTTGGATGAAATAAGGATTGACATTCTGATATCTTTTTATAGAACAATTTCTCGTTGTTAGTAAAAACGAACTATTTAGCTACTAATAACGACGACAATAGTAACATTTTAATTTGGAGAAGGATAACTCGCCAACCGTCGGGCATGTTGACTTATTGAACAATTTTTTAAATTAAAAATTAATAAGAAACATGAACAAGAAAACTTACACTTATTTTCTTTTAGGTAAAAGCATATATGAAAAGTTTTTTTTTTTTTTTGAATGATGAAAAGTTAAGTTTGGCTTGATTTTTGATTTTAAAAAAACGGATATCAAAAGTCAAAACCTGCGAAAGATTTAATGGACTATCACTATGTGATTTAGAACTGATATATCCAGGCTCAACTCCAGATTGGGCTTATTTGGTCCAAGTGAAGTAGTATACAATTCGGTATTCGCAAATTCTTACTTGAGACCGTCTTTTGTAAAGACGGCTCTCTAAAGCTCAGTCCAATTCTAAATATATATTGCTACAACTCTAAAAATAGATTTGGGTCGGACGTTTGAGAGTCGTCTTTATAAAAGGCGGTCTCTCAAGAGAGCACCTGGTCCGTATTTTGGACATTGCTAATTGCACTCATACAATCAGCTAAACCTGTTACGGCCTGTTTGGTTAGTGATATTAAATAGTGGTAATGAGAATGATTTTTAGTGTAAAATCTCATCAAAAGTCTCCTATCATTCCCATCGCAATGAAACTTTGATCAAAAAAAAAAAAATTTTTGTTTACAAATTTCCATTACCACCGAATACCACTTTTCCTAATGATAATGCATTGGAATGAATTTTATGAAGAAATTGAGATGATTGAAATTGGACAAGTATGACCATAAAGGTAATTTAAGAGATTTTTCAACCAAAATTACACTAGTTTTTCATTCCAATCACCGTCATTTATTACCACCTACCAAACGGGTCGTTAATATTTATCCAATGCAATTGACGTATTGCATGAAGGCTTGTATGTGACCGTTTTATTAAAAGACTGGCTTATATAATCAACATATTTCTCTAATTAATTTTGTTTAAGATTGTTAGTGATTAGTTAAAAATTATATAATTGATCACTTCAATAATGTCATACGAGTATAAATCACAAAATGTAAATCATAATAGGTGCCCAACCCATTTTAAAATGTAAATCTTGATAAATTTCTTTAAAAATTAGTTAGAGAATTTCAAATATTTTCATAAAAATGTCAAAGACCTCAAAAATTTCTTTGTTTTCAATCAATTATCATAGTTATTTTCAAATACCTCATAAATAAAATCTTGGGTACGTCTTATTAGTATATTTTACATGAATGGTTTGTGATATTTATATCTTTGTGAATTTCAATTTGCCTTATTTTCATTTTAGTATGTTGCAACTTGCAATGGATTTGCCTATTTTTATTTTTGAATACGAGCTAAATCTTCTAACATTAATCATGTTTCACGGTTGTCTGGAAAAGTTAGGATATCCTATGTCTGTTTGACTATTTTAAAATATGGGCTTGGAACAAGTGTAAACCTAATTAGTTTAGGTTGGATCATATCAAAAAGTTTTGTTATTTTGGGTATTATGTATAATCATTGACAAATGGGTAAATTATATGGGTATGACATTGTATCCGCCCTAGTTGGGGCTGGTATGGGTATAATTTTGGTGCGTTGTGGGTAGCTATGGGTATAAAAAGTCTTATCTATTATGTGTAGTAGATATGTGCCTTATCATCCCAACCTAGTATCCACAATAGACTAGTTTATATTAATTTGGAATATTTTTATTTAAAACTATTGACAAAAATATTATAAGGATATTAAATAAAGTATATAACACGGACTTTTGTGAACGTGAGGTGGGCATAAGGTGGAAATACCCATATACTTAGTTTGCCATAATGGGTGGGGATGAGTTTGAATGCATACTTATGTGGGCAGACGTGGGTACGGAAATCTCTTCGGAGACATCTGATAAAATTGGAACGATACAAAGAAGATTAGCTTGGCCCCTGCGCAAGAATGACACGCACAAATAATTGTTGGGTAGGTGGTGGTTATGAAAATTTTAGGCAGGTATGGGTATGATCTATGGAGGAGGGCATACCGCATCCACTCGTCATTTTGCCAACCCTACCATCAATCCTCTTTCATCTGTATATATTTTTTCCCTCACGCTAATAATATATATTTTCCATATCCCAATGGATATGACTAACACATTATTAATGAATTATGTTAAACTTTTTTGTGATCTCTATTATTAATCTGTATATTTCTTTCTTATATTTATATTGGTTTATAACTCTAAATGATATTTTTTTTTGAAAACAACTCTAAATAATACTTTAATACTTTAAATCATTATATTCAATTTTTTAATATTAGTGTCAAAATTAAATGTGGTCAAAAGTATGGGACATCATAGTAGTTGTAGATGGAAAACTATGAACAAGTTAAGCATTTGCTTTTGCAATACAAAATCTTGCCGTCACATGCGCCAAGCTGGCTTCTCAGTTTTGTCCCTTTATTTTAATGTTACTGAAAATTCTAGTACATTAATTATTTTTATAATTCAATGGATGAAAGATAAAAGACAAAATAAAGAATAATGCTAATTTACATGGTCAATTATATGCAAACCCAGTGACAGACAAATAATCTATTGGGCTAGATATGACAATGAATGCTTTTGTACATATACTACTGTTTAGTGGTGTTCATTTGAGTCATCGGGTTAATTTCGGATCATATGTTTCGGGTCGGTTCAAAATCAGGTTTTGTATTCATATTGATTTTTACATAATCGTAGATCTATTTTTAAGTCAAGTCAAATTGGATTTGATTGTAAAGTCGGGTGTCTATCGAGACATTGAATCTGTTTTGAACACCTCTACTACTATTGCATTTATAAGAGTAGCAATGTCAAAGAAATAAAAAAAACCTTAGAATATTCTGGTACTAATAATATTTCACGATATTGCATATTTACCAAGCTAAAACTATTATTAGCAAACATTAATGGTCAACTACTTAAAAATAGTTTTATAGACACCAAATGCCTAAATTAAAAATTGAGGACGTTGTATAAGACGTTGGACCAATTTTATTTGGATTAAGACTAACTTACAAATTGATCCTGAAGGAAAAAAATTAAATCCTAAAATCGTATGATTTTACAAATAAACACAAATATGCTATATATAGCTGATATTTGCACTAATTTTCCAAGGCCTCTAAAATATCGGAAACAGAACTTATATTCCTTTCATCTTCTATATTCAATCTTTCATGACGGTTCATAACAGTCATTCACATCACATCTTCATCGTCATAATCATCAAATGTAAATTAATACACAGTAACAGATTTTATAACTGCAAATTATCAAAATTTCAGTATTTTTCGAGCAGTAAGTCTCCTGAGAGACCGTCTTTCTAAGAGACGTCTCTCAAGCCCAATCTATTAAAGCTTATTTCCTACATTTACTCTAAATTTTCCCTAATGGGCCAACCCAATTAGAGATGGTCTCTCAAAGAGACCGTCCACGACCAAGGCAATTAGTGAAAAAATGCAAGTGGAGGTCAAAATACATATACAATCTCATAGCAAATAGAAAATTATACCTTCTGTGACGGGATTTTCAGATTTGGCTTTCAATTGCTCGTAACTGAATGTGCTTTGTGTACTTGGTCAATTCATGTTATTCAGCATCATCTTTGGACACTGATTCTTCACCATTGCTCGCAAGTACAAGCTCTAGAGTTTTCGACCACCTCTAGAGCAGAGCTTTCTATCTCTTTATGAGCTGTAAAAACGTAAATAGAATGCAGCCATATACATTGATGCACAGGAAAAGCATGGAAGTCAAGTTTAAGGGAAATAATTTCCTTCCAAAAGCATTCAACCCCCAGGTCTGGCCTCGGTGATCAAACAAGAATGACTATTGTGGTAATGGAATGTTCTTATGGTTGCCGAAACGTACTATAGTTAGAAAGACACAATATAGAGGATATACGGTGGTGCCTTCTAGAACTCCTTTCTCTCCCCTCCCCTCACCTATATACGAGTATGACTATTTATTCTTCTAAATTCGTTATTTACCTTTACAAGTATACTCACTATCCCCTCCCTTGGCTCAAATCCCTTCAAACAAACAAACAAGCCTCAGCAATAGTGTCAAAAATGATTAATTCTCTTGAGATATTTAAATGACTCGTGGTCTTCTTCTTCAAGTGAAAATTTTAATACCTAATCTAATAAGTTGAGAACAAGGAAATTAAAAATGGGTAGGGGATTGAGAAAATGAGAGAATTAGGGGATGAGGCAAAAGGAAGAAAGGTAGGTAAACATTGATTGAGAGAAATATGGAGATGGGTACAGGAATGAGGCGAGAAGGCAGAGAGGGGAACAGCGTGAAGGCTGAAAGGGGAATGGCGAGAAGCAGATCATGACCAATGAAGTGTACACATGGCGCTGAATTAAAGGAGAAACTACTATTCATTAGATCAAAACATGAAAAGTTGAATTTTATCCTTGTTTATTTATATGTAATAGATAAAGGATCATTATTGCAGTGAATCCCCTCCAAACTGCTCGACAGGAAGTTACATATACATGAATGGCTGCAATGAAAGAATTGAGAACGACAACTTCTCGGAATAAAACAAGAAAGGAGCCCCTTTCCTTGATGCAGCTAGGACAGCCATGATGCAAGCAGTGACAAATGCCAAAATAATAACGGCCCGTTTGGTTAGTGGTACTAAATGGTGGTAATGGGAATGATTTATAGTGTAAATTTTCATCAAAACTTTCATGTCATTCCCATGGTAATAAAACTTTGGTCATAAAAAAGTTTTTTTGTTCACAAATTTCCATTACCTCCTAATACCACATCTCCCATTGGTAATGCATTGGAATGAATTTTGTGAACAAAATGAGATAATTGAAGGTTGTCAAGCATGACCATCAAGATAGCCAAAAGATTTTTTAACTAAAATTACATTAGTTTTTCATTCTCATTACCACGATTTATTACCAACTACCAAACGGGCCGTAAAGGTAATGCAAGAAAGCAGCTGGTCAGTGGTCAGAGGGGGAAAAGAATGAGCCTCCCTGTGTGCTGGCCAGTTGCTGAATGCTGGGTGAGCTTGAAAATTAGCCCTTCTCAATTATGCTTAAGAAAATGCTTCTACATAAATACTGAGAATGGGATGCTTACCTTTGTTATTGGGCGAGCATTGAGCATCAGATGCTTCAAAAAGTGTTCAAACATCCCAAGCTGCATTTAAGCAGATTTCAAAAGTAATCAATATTTTTGTTGCACAATGTTCATATGTTTAAAATTTTCAAAGATGAAAATTGCTTAGAGATAAGCTGTATAATTATTTTACGTTGGCGTACATCAATGATCGTTTGAAGACTTTAAGTATTCTAGCACTTATTGAGTTGTTCGAACAATACAATGTACTATTTGTGATCAAACAATGTAACTGGATAATGCAACCATTCGATCATATATATCCCCGTAAAACAACTTCACCTCAAGTTGAGTCAAATTATAAGAAATTTCCATACATACTTGTACAGTCCATCTATTATAATGACATTCCTCAAACTATTTGAATTGATATAAATGAAGTGGAATAAGAAAGCAAGTAATTTTCAACAAAGCTGTTATAGACTCCCTCAATTTCTAAGTAAATAGCTAAATTTGACTTAGGTCTTTCATAAGGAAGTGATTTGTAACACCATAACTTCCCTTATGTAGTCATACCTTAGATTCTTAGAATCAAAGTTACACGGTCTTATCAAAGATGCAACGAGTTTGTATTTATCATACAAAATGTTCCAAAAAGGAAATCATTTTCTTGCTCTAACACATAAATAAAACCCCATGATTATCACTTTCCTCATCAAAATAGAAGAAAACCCAATAAAACAGAAGATTTAGCATCAAAATCTTCCAACCTAACAGCTACATGAAGCTCTAAAATAGGACACCCAAACCCAATAAATCCTTCAAGAGGTCTTCTATCATGGTTTTGTGAACTCCCAGGAAGACTATGATGCTCGTTACAGTTTTAACATTAAAACAGAATGTTCAGAAAACATAGAGTTGAGAGGCAGAACAATCACATACATCTCAAAGCTGAAATCGAGTATGCTTTGTAAAAAGTTGATTAGTAGAACGAAGAAAGCAAACAAATTCAAAAAAAATGAAGAAAGATGAGAAAAACATACAAGGAGACGAACTGGCTCCCCATAGACCACACACCCCAACAATCACCACCCACAAACTGTCAACTTATAATCAATTAAATCTCCTAAACTAAATAAAAAAAACCGAAATCTCCTAAAGTAATTACCAATTAGTTTTATAAAGGGCCACATATCCTCAACTTATAATCATCAAAAAAACTATTTAGCAAAGACACAAATAATATTCAAAAGCATAAACTTCATATTCTTAAATAAATTCTAACACCATTAATGACAAAATCACAGGTTTTAGGGAACTAAAACTTACACTGGTGGAGACGTTGAGTCCCCATTGACAACCCAGCTACAGTATGCGCAACTTGTTGAACCGGAAAAATCTGAACTGGCGTAAAATCCAATTATCGAGCTAATTTCTTTTGACCAAATAAGTGCAACCCAGATTCAATCTAAAACCAAGAAACTAGATGCATAACCTACAAACACTTTTGTCTAGCAGACTAGCACGCATAGAAAAAAGACTTCGAAAACAAAGGTGTTAAATGTTTGGGCGAAACCCACCAGAACATACAAGGATGAAATAAAAAATACGTGATGATGGAATGTAAGGAATTCGGATGCTGTGTAATTAGGATGGTTTTTTGAGAGGTTTTCTATATTTTGTAGAGCATGAAATTGAAACTGGAGTGTGAATGAACATGAAAGATAAGAATGTGTTTACGACTTGTAGACGACCTTTGATAAGACACAAAAGCTCTAAATCTTCAATGATAAAACACACCACATTAAAGAACCAAATGCCTCGGAGATCATGGCTCAACGCAAATGGGTTGATAAATCAGGAGCAAATGCTAATTTAGAAGAAACATGACGATAACCAATGAGTAATGGAGGATTTCACAAAGCTGTAACACCCACAACAACCACCTTAAACGCTTCAAATTGTAATTGTAAGAGTACTTGAATCAAAACAAATTCAAGATATATAGAATACACAGATAATACGAAAAAGCTATGAGTAAATACTTATAATATGGAATTTATCAACATTAAGATGCAACAGACTTAAAAGAACAGTGAACTGTAATATGATTGAAGACTATGAGTAAAGACTTATGATATGCAATTCAAGAGCAAAATCTACTTAATTTTACACATTATCAAGAAGTTACCCAATATCTTTACTGCATTTAACCGTGATACATGCTTCAAACAATCCTTTGTATACTCGGTTCCTCGCTCACTTTGGCTTCTCCTGGTGAAGGATGGCACAAACCAAGCAAGTCAGTGACTTTTAAAGTACATGAACTACTCACACTTGTCAATGGGCTGAAGGAGCAGGGTTAACGCCAAATCCCATCTTCTTTCCCAGCAAGGCAAGCTGATCAACAAACTCGGCTCCAGTAAGAATCTCTGTTGTTCCATATATAATATGCTTGGCCGGCTGCTGATTGGAGGCAAGCTCTTGCAGACTTGCATTTTCAATGTAATTCCCACCTCCAATCATGAATACAATAGCCTCTTTGAAAGGTCCTCTGAGGTGGCTACCAGAGCTAGATTTGGGAGTACGGGGATCAAATAGCAGATAAGAGTCGATGTCTGGATTAGGTTTGCCTTCCATCAAAGCTTCAACGGTCCTTGCCAATGCTAGCTGTCGATTCCCTGACAGCAGATTTTTCATCCCAGCAGCCAATAGATTCCCAGCCCAGTCAACTAAGTTACTTTTGCTAGCAGAACTAGCAGAAGTCAAGGCCACATTCAATGACTTTATCTTCTTCACATACTGAAAAGCGCTAGTATCAATCTCAGCTTCCCTAAGTGCATTCTCCACCATTTCTGCTTCAGATTGTGGAACAGCTTCGACAGAAATAAGATACATAATAGCAAAACGAAGCTTATCCATCTTAGACCCCTTCCCTTTGAGTACTCCCATCAGCTCATTCCAATCAATACTCCCCCTAGCCATCATATCATACTCTTTCTTAGCATAAGAATCAAGCGATCTCTCCTTAATCTCACCCAACAAAACAGTAGCAATATTTGTATGCTTATCAATCACTTGCTTCCTCTCGGTCAATTCCGGCAACGAATTAACTGCACTCATCAAATGCTTTGTATTCCCTATCAGATCAGTCCCATCAAACTCCGCCCCACCCGTTCCTCCGGTCCTCCTATTCACCTCATCAACATCCTTCTTATACTTATTCAACTGATTCTCAATCTCAACTGCCACCTCCGGAAACTCCAACCCTCCGTTGGCTACCCAAAACGGATCCGCCCCATCTAACTCAAATGCCTTTGTCCCACCTTTCTCCCCCTTCACATTGACCTTATTCAACCTCAACCCCATTACATCATGAACAAGTGGTTTGTACCTAAAGTCATGTTGAATCCCCATCGCTAACTCAAAATTCCTATCAAACAAACACAAAATTGGTCTCTGAAACGATGCCCCAAAATTCCCCCCTTCACTAAATAAGTTATTTTTAGCCAACAAATGATCCCTCACTCTCTGATCCAACGCCGCTGCCACCATCTCAGCCGCCCCTCCTTGCGGACAACGAATCACCGGCACAACCCCCAATGTAACTAGTACACAAAACAAACCATCCACTATCTTCTCAATCACCTCATTAATTTCCCTTTCCTCACTTTTCGGATCATTCAATTGCACATAACAATTACTAAAAGCAAGAGAAAACAAATTATCTTCTAATGTCACAAAATCTAAATACTGATCATGTACCTTTGAAACCCTCGAAACGACGTTGTTATCATTCACATTTTTCAGTAACCCTGAAGCCAGATCTTCCAATAAAGGGCGAGGAATTGAGGATGTGAAATTGAGATGAAATGTGTCGTACAGTGGAACCAAAGCATCCGAAACGATTCGTTGGATATTTGACTGAGTTGGACGAATGAAGTAAACGGCGGGAACATCAGGGATGGGTTTACGAGGTTTGTCAATAAGGAAAAAGAGAGTAACGCCATGCTTACGCAAGTCTTTGACGTGAATTAATGGCGATAAGATATCTTGTGCCGATTTGTCGTAGATTAAGATCTTGTAGACTTCTTCGTTCGCCATTCCAGTCGATGTGTTTACAGGTTGGTTCAGATTCAGCATCCTGATTATGCATTCTGCAAAAAACAAAAAAAAGAACAAATTGAGATTTAAATTGAATTCAATTGAGATTTGAATGAGTAAATGAACGAATATTAGGGTTTTTGATTAATTTACCTGTTTGTTTCTGACGGAGATTGAGTGACGACATTGTTAAAGCTTCAAGAAGTAGAGAATGCGATTCAGGCAGGAGAATAGTGATGGTGGTGGAACACTAAATGCCGTTTCTGTGTTTGTGTTATTTGTGTAGAATGAAGATGTGTCAATATACGGTTACTAATTAGAATTTTACAAGTTATTTAAAATTTTAAAAATGATTAATTAAAAAATATATGTTTTTTTTTTGAATTAAAAAAAAATATATGTTAATTATATGGCTTATCACATTAAAAAAATTTCATATTACGGTAAGATGATCTTGTACAAGCTATATTTTTTTTTTCTTTAAACGGTCGTAATGAAAATTGTTTGTAGTACAAATTTTCTTAAATTGCACGATGTATTTGCATGATGAAAAATACGATAATAAAAAAAGATTTATATATGCAATAATACATTATCACCTAATATCTAATAGCCTAGTACACACTCTTCAAATAGTGATGCACTCGGACAAAAGAAAATGAGATAATTAAACTTGAACAAGTATGAATATAAATTTGACAAGAAATTTTTCTTGATCATTCTCACCATTTAATACCAATAACTGAACATGTTGTTAATAGCTTTATACTTTGGTACGCCCTTTGTCCCTCTCAATTATCATTATTTTCAGTTTTAATTGTTTCTCTTATTTTGTCCCTACCAAAAATGCTTGTGGCTCAATAGATAAAGCATCTGCATGTTAAGCAGAAGGTTTGGGGTTCGACCCCTACTGCGTACATGTATCATTTAGGGTTTTTTGACTGCGCACATCTCTCTTTACTCCCTCCTTGAGAGAACAAGTATGATTTGTATAGTTCACCCGTAAACAGTGATAGATTCAGGGAAAAAAAAAGTAATGTCAATAATTAACTTTTTAATGTAAAATGCACTTTATGGGTTTCGAACCCCAATCATTCATGTAAAACTAACCAAATCATCTAGAATATATTTATATGTACTATTCGATTTTATTTTGGATTTAAATAATTTCAATTAATCTTAAATAACTACAATATGCTACATTTGCCCATGCCCGCGACGGTCATGGGCGGTTCTGAAGGTGTGCGAGGTGCGCAACCGCACAGGCCCCCAAACCCTTATATAAAAAAATTATACTATAATAACATAGTATTGAGGTAAATTGGTTGGTTGGAGTTTTACTTAATATTTTAAGTGTCATAGGTTCAAATCCTATTGATTATGTTTTTTTCTCTCATTTTTTAACACTTCTCAAAATAATTCTTTAAATTCCTAATATTATCTCTTACATCATTTAATTTTTATTCATTCTTTAAACATCAATTATCACCAACATAACTTGTAAAAATAATCAACATTTTATTTCTAAAATTTTTATCCTTTCAACTTTTAATCTTTTTATTGTAAGTCATATGTCATCAATCTATTGCTATTTTTCTCTTCCTTTTAAAATTAGAGATGAAAATTTAATATTAACAACTTAATTTAAGTTATTTTATAACATCAATATGAATAAAATAAAAATTAGATTGAGTTTTTATTTTAGTATAAGAAATTTTTTCTTTTAAATAATAAAGACTCTATTTTTTTTGAAATTTATGAAAATTAAACTGGGACCTAAAATCTTTTCTTCCCCTGAGGTCAACATGAACTAATACATGTTAATAATGTCATATGAAATGAAGAGGAAGAATGAACTCGTCATAAGATTAAAAGCGAGAATGTGTGATCACTTACAAAAAGAAAAATTTATCTACACATAATACTAAAACAAAATACAGCTTACATAAGCAACTAAAAGATTGATGAGTTGTCATCTTCTCATTGTCTCAAATTTTTTAATGAGAAGGTGACAATTCATCAATTTTTTAGTTGCTTATGTAAGCTGTATTTTGTTTTAGTATTATGTGTAGATAAATTTTTCTTTTTGTAAGTGATCACACATTCTCGCTTTTAATCTTATGACGAGTTCATTCTTCCTCTTCATTTCATATGACATTATTAACATGTATTAGTTCATGTTGACCTCAGGGGAAGAAAAGATTTTAGGTCCCAGTTTAAAAGTGTGATATTAATTAGTACAACAATTGATGATGATAAAAAAGTTTAAAGTAGCTAGCCTAGTCATAAGCCCATATGGGATGTTAAGGAAAGACTCACAAAGAATATTGTCATGTTCATAACTTTTGCATATGAATTCTATGCTTTAACGACCCGATTGATTAGTGGTATTAAATGGTGATAATTAGAATGATTTATAGTGTAAAATTACATTAAAAGTTTCATATCATTCCCATCGTAATGAAACTTTGATCATAAAAAAGTTTTTTTGTTTACAAATTTTCATTACCACCTAATACCACCTCCCCCAGCGGTAATGCATTGGAATGAATTTTATGAAGAAAATGAGATGATTAGAATTGAACAAGCTTGACCATCAAGGTAGCCAAGATATTTTTCAACAATTACACTAGTTTTTCATTATTATTACCATCATTTATTACTACCTATCAAACGGGCCGTAAATGTAAGTACTCTAGAAAATAGAATTTTATTTTTTTTATAAATGAGAAATTAATCAATTTATAAATAGTAGAATTTGAAATCATTACGCTTTATTATATACTACCATCCACTCAACATTTCCCATTTAATTTTTGAAATTATGCACAATTATTTGTATTTCACTTTTTATCTATTGATTAAAACATAGTCAAGTAAGATCTTGTTTGATTTATCCATTTTTGTTTTCTTTTGAAACTTCAATATATCGACTGATTTTCGACTATATTAAACAATCGGAATAAATATAGTCAATATTTTATTTTAGTTGGAAACAGTTTGAATTTCTGACTAACATTATCGAGGAGTCGGAAAATTAGTCTAAATTTCGAATAATATGCTGGTCATGTTTCAATTTTCGACTAATTAATTGTAATGTAGAAAAGCAATTGGAACTTATATATGACTAACAAGATTTTAGTCGGGAATTTTGATTCACACAACTTTGTACTTCCTCCGTCCTGAAATAGTTGCTACATTCCTGCTGTTGACACTATTTATCGTTCAAGCTTGTTTTATATATTGCTATTAACATCTGAGTTAAAATATAGTCAAGTGAGATCTTGTTTGAATCGTCTAATCGCATACTTTTATAATACTTCTATTAACTTTTTATAATTTTTAGATGTGTATAATTCATTATATAAATGAACAAAATAACACATTGAATTGCATAAAAAGTCAAATATATGTAATTAATCAGTTGGAACTTTAAGATTGTTTAATCATAATCGAAACAATTGGTCATTATATTTCAAATATATTTGAGTACCTCTTAATTTGTAATACGTACTAATATTATCCAGCTTTTATATATTGATATTATGTACCATGATTTCAATTTTCAATTTTCAATTTCCAAGTTTCAAGTTTCAATTTTTAATTTTTAATTTTCAACTTTCAATTTTCACCCCATAGTCATAAATTCGATAAGTACTAGTAATAGTTATTATTGTATTTTCAAAAAAATTAAAAAGTTATTATTGTTATCTTTTAAAAAATGTTCTCAAATATTTTGAACTTTTAAAAACTTGAAGTTAGGTAGGTAATTAATAAGAAAATACCATCAATATTAATTTGCAGTACAGCATATTTGAATTTTCAAAAGAAGTTTTTGAAAACTTAAAAATTCTGGAATTCGAAAATTCAATAAAAGTAGTACTACCTAGCTATCACACAGTTTGTATTAATTTTCCAGGAAAATGTTTACGGATTTAATAAAAGTGGTGTATCTATTAATTTATTAAATAATAATGTTAATGTAGAAAAATGGGGACCATTGATAAGCATTAATAAAAATTTAAATAAAGTTAGTGGAAAAAAATATGATGACAATAATTATTAAAAAATATTAATTAATGAGAAACATGCAGGAATAATAAGCAATGTAAATATATTAAAATGAAGTTAGTATTAGATATTTGAGAACTATAAGTATTAAAGAAATATATTAAAATAGGAAAGATAAGACTAATTATATCGAAAACTTGTGATATACTCCCTCCGTTCCTTTATGTTCTTCCACCTTACTATAACGGGCAGTTTCAAAAGTTCTTCCACTTTAGAATACTTTCTATTTTTGGAAAGTTTTCATCTCGCTTTTACCCCTTAAAACCCCACTTTCCTTACTTCATACTACTATTTAATTATTTTCTTTCTCATACATCCAATACAATAATTACTTCACACTATTATTTAATTATTTTTTCTCTCATAATTCCAATACAACCATTACTTCTCACTACTATATAAGTAAAATAATACCCACTATCATCAAAAATTCCTTCTTTCTTAATATGTGTGAAAACCCAAAGTGGAAGATAAAAAAGGAACGGAGGGAGTAATAAAAAATTATTTGGTTGAACACAAATAGAATGACTAAATATAAGTATATAACAAATATAAAAATATTATCATAAAACAAATAGAATATTATCTAATAGCTACACTTTTTCTACTACCCTTATCCCGTTATTCCACTGAAAATGTTCCATTTTACTTTTTTACGATATCCAATACAGTTATTTAATACTCCCTCCAATTCATCATAATTGTCCACTTTACTTTTTTTTTACTATTCACTAATCACCCTTAATTTGTATTTTGCTCTTAATCTATAAGGTAAAATATAGTCATGTGGGATCTTATTTTGTTCGTCTCAATGCAAAGATTATTAATATTAAATTTTTATAATTTTTAATTATACACAATTAAAGATATTAAAGGTTAAAATGTTGCCTCGACATGTGTGAAAAAGGTAAAGTGGACAAATAAAATGAATTGGAGGGAATACTTAATATCTCTTATTATACATAAGGAAATATTATAAAAAGTAGATATCAATAATCTTTGCATTGACTAATTTTTAATTCATAGATTAAGAATAAAATACAATTAAGAGTAATAAGTAAATAGCGTCAAAAAATAAATAAGTCATTTTTGGTTAAATAGAAGGGAGTATTATTTTATAGCTTCATCTTTTTATTACATGTGAACTTTTTTTAGAAAAGAATAACTTTCATGATCCGTTTGATCAGTGATACTAAATGGTGGTAATGAGAATAATTTATAGTGTAAAATTTCATCAAAAGTCCCATATCATTCCCACGGTAATGAAACTTTGATCACAAAAAAGTTTTTTTTTTTTACAAATTTTCATTACCAGGTAATACCACCACTCCCAATGGTTATACACTGAAATGAATTTCATGAAGCAAATGAGATAAGTGAAGTAGAACAAGTATGTCCATCAAGGCATCCAAGAGATTTTTCAACCAAAATTACACTAATTTTTTATTTCCATTATCACCGTTTATAACCACCTACCAAACGGACCGTTGAAAAAAAAATTAAAACTCTTGGTAATTACATTGGACATATGGTACTACCGTACTAGTAAAGGTGTTAATGCGGGTCATCGGGTTGATTTCGGGTCAGGTGTTTCAGATCAATTCAAAATCGAGTTTTGTGTTCTTATTGGTTTTTACATAATTATAGTAGATCCATTTTTAAGTCGGGTCAAATCGAATTTGGTTATAAAGTCGAATGTCTATCGGATCATCGGATCTTTTTTAAACACCCCTACGTACTAGTTTAAATACGTGGGAAAAAGGTTACTCAAGAAGAACAATGGATATGGATTAGCAATAGTAGTTAAGCTGAGACTATCACATATGAAAAAGAATACGACGTTGCAGCCTTAATTATCCCCACCATAAACATAAACACTATCAAATGCTTTATTAGTGTGCTAATTATATCGTCATTACTAATTACTTAATTAATCCACTCCTTTGACCACTTGACATTCACTTAGACTAGACTCTAGAGGTTTCGAGTTGATTATTCGATTGAATTTTATGTCGTATATTGTAGAATATGACATGTTATTAATATATTCACGATTTGATTTTAATATGTCATATAAAAATAAATTCAAATATTAAGATTTCATTTGCTCGATAAACCTAAGCTAGGTGACTCGCAATCTGCTTTCCTTTGACCCTTCTCCTACCACCTAAAACCTATACATGTCCTCCACTGCGACCACCCCCTCCCATGCTTTCCTTAGGTCCTAGGTTATGCTAGGTAGTTAGGGAGGTTGGCTATTGGTCGCTTGAGGGTGTGAGAGTGTAGTGCAGGGGTGGTGGTTCGTAAGGGGATGCACAGTGGTAATTTGTGACGACTGCCGATATGGTGGTAATAGTTGTACAATTATAATTGCTTGATTTTTATATGAAAATTATTATTGTTTAGTAAAAGTAGTGATTATAATAATTGTTAAAATCTATATATTTTATTGAGTAAAGTATTTAGAAAAAGCTAAGACTTAACTTTTAGATTCTCATCCTACTATAAATAACATTTTGAAAATAGCTACTTAGTAATTTGGCTACTTTTCAAACATTTAGAGGCACTAACACTTCCATAAACACATACGCCAAACATGTTTAATAAAATCTTTTAAAATAATCATTAATTACATATGTTGTATTCAATTTCAAATAAATAAGAAACAAACATGATATACTTTCCCATTTTAAATTACTTGCTACATTGCAAATATAACACTATTCATCCATCTCCATAATTTGCGATTAGTTTTAAATTCATAGGTTAAAATATAGTCAAATGAAATTTTGTATGATTCGTCTCATACGTAAAGATTAAGGGGGTGTTTGGCAAATTATTTTATCAAGCAATTTAGATTATTTTGATGTACATAGAGGACTTGGTGGTCAAACCAGCAAATGCTAGTCACTGGTGAACTATCTAGCTGAAACAACTTATTGATATGAATAAACTGTTTTTGACTAAGCCGTCATAGTAGCATATTCAAAATTAGCTTGTTAAACCAGTTAATAAATTCAGTTGATCAAATTAGCCACTATAATCAGCTATCAGCTACCAACACTCAACCATTTACCAAACACCTTCTAACTATTAAATAACGTAAAATATTCGACCTTGCAAGTATCACGTAATAGAGGAACTATATACTACACTATATCTAAGTCTAAAATGACAACTCTTCCAAAGTATACAATCAATGAGTACCCTACTTATCAAACTCTGAAAATGATACATAAATTCAGATCCATCAATTATATATCACGTAAAAAATAAATGTTTCTAAAATCAAACAATTCACACACAACACAAACACAATAAAAAGAAAATCGACACTTTACCCGCCCAACCAACTCAATATCCCATCATTATCCTCACTTTTTCTCCATATTTATTCTCTCAAACCTCCATTTCTACTTACGTACCTCCATTCTTTCTTCGTCAATGGTCTCTCCTCTCTTCACATTTCATATTTCTCATTGAATTTTCAAATTTTCTATTGAAATTTTTTCACAATTTTCCTCCATTTTTAACCTAATGTCGGTGCATGAACTTTAATTTTACATGTAATCGTTTGGATCTTGGATCGGATCTACTTTATTCAACAATTTTTTTTAATTACGAAGCTTGCTTCACTGATCACACTCACTTTAATTTTGATTTTTATATATTAATATTTCTGCTGAATTTTCGGGATTTATTACTGTATAATGATATTAATTGTTACTTACAGGTGTCTCCGATATTATTGCCGCCAATTTGTCCCCGCCATTAAAGACGAATCTACTAAATATATCCAAGTTTGTAATTTGGAGGAGGAGAGAGAAAATTTGAGGATGATTTTGTTTGCGTTTGCATAGTGAAGAAATTCTCGGCCGTGTTTTTTTCACAATGGGCCAAAAATTTCACGGTCCCAAGGTATGATTTATGAAGTATTTCTATTTTCTTCTTTTTTTGTTCTTTTGGTTTTATTTGTTTGTCTTCTATTCACCAGTCAAACATGTCATGATCTTCTCTTAGTTGATGATTAGTGTAATTTTTAAAGTTATTCATGTTGTTTTATTTTGCTAAAATATGATTAATCCTGTGTTAACAGTATATGATATCGGACTTTCAAGGATTTTTACAATTTACAATTTTACATGAACCAAAAAGGCCTAAACCATATTTGCTTCGATTACACGTTTGTGGTGGGATCCTCGGAACATTGCTCTATGGTACATTTTGTGCGGTGCACTGCCCTTTACATGAATGTGCCATTTATCTCTACATGTGCTGAATTTCTTCGGCAAAAGGCACGGGGATGTGGTCTCGGCCTACCTAGATATGACCAGGTCATTTGATATAAATCTTATTGATATTGAATTGAAAATACAAAAATTTTAAATGATAGTTGAGTTAGTTTAATTAGTGTTCGAGTCACTTTATGATAGTATCTTTAGATTCGGCCTCCTATAAATCCAAGAGACAAGTGTATTTTTTAAGAAATTATGAAAAAGAAGAGAAGTGGGTAAAAAAGTGTGATTTATATATGTCTGTATGAAATGACAAAATAACATAAATATATTAATGAGAATTTTAAAAATAGTATAGGTCATGACCAAAAAAATACAATGAGACAGGCTAAATTAAAAAATGTAGAAAAAATGATGGGACAGAGGGAGTTTATGAGAACTTCTGGTATACAGTATCAGCCTCACGTCCATGTGATAAGTTACCAGATCATATATTATCTAATGTAATACTTCATAATCTTGAGAGGGGTAGTTGATAAGGACGCGCCGTTTATGGAATTTTATTATAACAAATTACTAGGAAATTTTTGCAGAATCTTGGGACATACTTATAATAATAGTGAGGGAACTAGAAATCTTTGTTTAATTATTAGTTTAAGCTATAGTTAGCATTTTTTTTTGTCTAAACAGATAATGGAGGGTGTAAAAAGGAAGTTGGCCCATGTGTTGTTCTTGTAGACAGCAACTAATCCCACAACCATATGCTATTTTTTTATAGGTTTGTGTGGGAACAAAGGAGAAGGAAGTTGTTATGTCTTGTGATGGGTGATAATTGAGGTCTTACTTGGACTAATACTGTTCATTGTTCATGCATTTATGTATTTAAGGTCATAGTCTTGTGTCTTGGAGTTTTTAAAAATTTGGTTGTAGATTTGAGGGAGGTGTGAAGATGGGGGGTAGTGGTGATGGGGAGGAGACACCGCAAGGGTTGAGCTGCCGCGAGGAGGAGAGAATTTTGGTGTCTGTTCGTTTGCGGCCTTTGAATGAGAAGGAAGCTTCAAGGAAGGAGGCAATAGACTGGGAATGCATCAATGATACTACTATCATATACAAAAATAATTCGTCTCCAGAGCGATCACTTTATCCAAATACCTTCACATTTGGTAAGAAATTGATTACTGTTTGTTAATTTATGTCATGGTTATTTCTTATTTGTGGTTATTATGTTGCATAATAATGTATAATGTATTGTATCTTAAACGCATCTTGTAAAGGTTTTTATCAATGTGACACTTCTTTTGTTGGTAATATTTATTGATGTTTTCTTGTACGCATTCAAGTAAAGGAATTTCTTTCCCTTAGTACCGTCCCACTATACAAAACAGAAATAAGTTTTAGTAAATGAACAATTGTAAAATTTTGCTTTGTAATGAGTATGTGAGTATGTGACTAACGTTTATGATGAGAACATTGAGATTTTTTTGAGATAAATACTGTTACCATTTTGCTCATACAGAGAGGTAGCATGTTTTAAGCTATTATTATTGTGTACATTATACTAATTTTACTTTGTAGCAGTAAGAGACAATTCTGGACTTGGTCAAAGGACACACTACTGTCTAACTTATCTTCCTTATCCTGGCTGTTTCATCTAGACAGGGTGTTTAGATTCGATTGCTCCACTAGGCAGGTGTATGAGGAAGGAGCCAAAGCTGTTGTTCTTTCGGCTGTCTCTGGCATCAACTGTGAGCACATTATCTTAGTGCATTGTCAACTTCTTTCCTTAAAAGTTGTAAAGCTTGATGATCATGTTTAGAAAACCTTTTGCAGCGAGTGTTTTTGCATATGGGCAAACAAGCAGTGGGAAAACATTTACTATGTCAGGAATAACTGAATATACTATGGAGGACATATTTGACTACATACGAAAGGTGAGAGCAGTGTTTTATCCAATAGTAATACCCATTTTCTTATTCAACTCCCTTCACTGATTTATACTTTGTATCCTTATAGCATAAAGAAAGGGATTTCCAGTTAAAGTTCTCTGCTATGGAGATCTACAATGAATCAGTGAGAGACCTCCTAACAGAAGATCAAAGTCCCCTTCGTCTTTTGGATGACCCAGAGGTGTTTTCCCTTCTCTTGAGACTAGATAATGTTTATACATCACTAGAAAAAAGTTTCAGTAGGTGAAAGTAAGTGATTTCTCTTGTTTAAGTGTAATCAATATTCGACGTCCTTCTTAACAGAGAGGCACAGTAGTAGAGAAACTTACCGAGGAAACTCTGCGTGACTGGGACCATTTTAAGGAACTTCTAGCTATTTGTGAAGGTAATCACAGCTTATGTCCTAAAACCTTTTTTCTAATTGAATTATAGTAATTACATGGACACCTTTTACTATTGCAGCTCAAAGGCAGATAGGAGAGACTTTTCTCAACGAAGCAAGCTCGCGGTCCCACCAAATTCTCAGATTGGTAGGTTTTCATGATACTATGTGGGAAATGATTTAATGATACACAAATTGTTATTAACTTCTCATTCATGCAAAAAGATTGAAGGTTGTTGAACAGGTAACAGAAATGTAAAGATAATTGCACTTGACCGACTATTCTTGGCTTTTGCAGACAATTGAAAGTTCAACTCGTGAATTTCTGGGAAAGAATAATTGTAGCACCCTTACTGCTACTTTGGTAAGTTTTCATATATATTGAGCCAATCAATGGTTTGGATAGCTTTTATGCAGGTAATCTAAGTTGCTCTTTTGCTGTTCATGTAGAATTTTGTTGATCTTGCTGGAAGTGAGCGTGCTTCACAAGCGTTATCCGCTGGATCAAGGTTAAAGGAAGGATCACACATAAATCGAAGTTTGTTAACATTAGGAACAGTTATTCGCAAACTGAGGTGACTTATTCTCCTTCTGTTGCCTGCAATAAATTAAAAGAACATGTGCTTCATGATGATCATTCCAACACTTGGTTCTCTTTCATGTAATCATGTATAAAGTTATCTCCTAACTCATAGGAGTCTTTGTGGATACGGTTTGTGTCAGTTTTGAAGAATAATAAAAGAGAATGCATTACAGACACTTGCTAGACAAAAGTGAAAAGAATGGAAAGGGTTAAGACCAAAGATACTAAAAGTAGTATTTACTATTTACGAAATTTAAGTTGATCATATGACTTATTTAATTAGCAAAATAGAATTGAAGTACCTCAAATTACTAGTATTTTTTAGCTGACAAGTGACAACAATCTTCATACTACTTTGTGTGAGTGAGTCACTAAGTCTACCTAAAATGACAATTCCAATCCTAATGGACAATGTTTCCAATGTTTTTCTCTCCTTTGTTGCGGCATTATATTTTTCCTGTTACAAGTCGAACCAATATGCTTTTTGTTGGCCTGTCGTAGAATTGTTTTGTCAGTTGATTATATCATTCTTTGTTGATTGTGTGGTGTACGACAATTTCAACACTGTCTTTATCGCTGGCCTATTTTCGTAAACAATATGGGCTTCAATTGATCTGTGATTATTAATCTGACTCTGGTATATACTTTACATACAGCAAGGGACAAACGGGACATATCCCTTACCGAGATTCAAAGCTCACACGTATATTACAATCTTCCCTGGGAGGCAATGCTAGGACAGCTGTCATATGTACTATGAGTCCTGCACGCATTTATGTTGAACAATCTAGAAACACTCTCCTTTTTGCAAGCTGTGCTAAAGAAGTTACAACTAATGCTCGTGTGAATGTTGTCATGTCCGACAAAGCCTTGGTAAAGCACTTGCAAAGAGAATTGGCAAGGCTTGAGAGTGAGTTGAGTAGTGCAAGCCCCACCAGCAGGTCTCTTGATACTGACCTGTTGAGAGAAAAGGATTTCAAAATAGAGGAGGTAATATTGGTATTTAAAAGCCGCATAATAAGATTCCTGTGCTATCATAATTCTGCGAACAATATTCCTTGCATTTTAGCACGTTTGATGCCTAAATCATGTCATTTCTTATTTCAATCGACTCAATTTTTGTAACCTGTTTCCTAACAATTTTTGGGCCCTAGGCGAAAAATAAAAAAGGCCCTAAGTCATGCGCTTAATTTTTTTTTTTAATGCTGCAAGTTCGATTCATGCTAAATGCTACTTATGCAAATACTAATTTAATTATAAGGATTAACTCAATTTGGGCCCCTACATAAGTTGGGCCCTAGGCGGTTGCACCTTAAAACTACCCTCAGGAACGGCTCTGCCTTTGCTCTGTATATTTCTTAGCATTCTTTTAACCTGCACTTTTCGTGAAAAATTTGCTTTGAATAGGCAAGAGATCTTTCATCAATTACTTCCTCTACTGAGCAGATATTATCTGTTCTTGTGCTTGGTTGCATTGGAGAAGAATATGTATCATTCACCTAAAGTAGATCTGATAAGAACTTTTGAAATTTTCGTTATTGTTACTGTTAATGTTTATAATATATGACATTATTGATGATGAACCAATGAACAGTGAACTTTTCTTTATCAATTTGATTTGATACTTTTCATAACAATGCCGAAGCCTTATATTAGATAAAGAAAAGGTAATATCAACAAATTCCAAGGTTTGAATTGCCTTGATTTGGCAAGTTATGGAAATATGCTTGCAAGTATATATAAAATAAATGAGGACCGATTTTCAAGTACCCTAACAGTTTAATTGAGGTTTCGAAATCAGAGTGGTTAAAAATGTTGCAGTCTCGCGTTCTGACTTCTACTTTAAGTTTAGAGGTCATTCACTCATTCTAGATAGCTGTCGTGTCTTTTAAAATGCTGAAACTCACAATACAGAAGTTGACATGAATGGAAGATCTGAATTGAAATTTGTTTGCTAAATGAGGCATATTTACGCCAAGTCTATATTTGCCTATTCTCATTGAGATGGATTTACTCTGTTTAGGACTTAATCGTCATTGTTTAATAGTAAATTCATCTTATCTTCAATGTACAGTTGGAAAGACGGGTCAAAGAGTTGACTGCCCAACTGGACCATGCTGTGTCCCAAATTCATAACTTGCAGCAGGAATCTGGAGAACGAAGATCTGTTGAATGGGTATATAATATTCGTATGCGAAAAAGATATCACCAAACAATTATAAATCCTTCCTCACTATTTCCTTAATTACATGCAGGAAGAACATTCTTCCTACCCTCGATTGCATGTTCGTCAAGCTTCTGAATGTTCCTCAGATGAAGCCTCTCTAGCGGATCATCACTCGTTTGATGCTCAGTCTCCATCATTTGGAAACCCTGAGTCTCCAGATAGACACAGTAGACTCAGTTATGATGAAAACTACTCAACTTCTGACTTTGATGAAAATCTTCCTACTAGTAGCCCGTCTGAGCAGAGGTTCATAGAGAGCCCAAATGAAGCTTCTCTGCTCATGCATATCCAGACTCCAGTTGTAGAAATTGACCATCCTCGAGTTCCTGAAATATACAGAGAACAAAAAGGTGACCTTTCAGAAGCTCATCAACACATATCTGCAGAAACTGGCGTACAAACTAAAAACTCATTTGAAAGTGATCTACATGATTTTCCGGATGAAACTGGAGAGGAAATATCTGATACCTTTGAATTTCGTCTCCAGCAAGTTTCCGATGAGTATAGATCTCAATCCCCTTATGTCGAGTTTGATTCATTTCGTGTTTCTGATGAATTTCAAGAGGAAGCCCTTGGTTCCTGTGAAGTTGAGGCTGTTGAGCAGTACCAAGTTTGCGAAGGACTTACAGAGACAATCTCCAACTATGATGAGTTAGGCCCACAGCAAACTTCGGAGACAGCTAAGTTACAGACTGATGAAAGCTTGGAAAAAAACTGCATGGAGGTTCAATGCGCAGAATCTTTAAATCCGCAGAACGACATAGTACTACCCGAGGAGCAAAGTAAATCATTATTATTAAAGGATATTGAGGATTATAGATGTGCTGATGATGAGCAAAAACAAGACAGTGAGTTGGCGAATGTGAACTCTTCTCTTCAGGATTCTGAAGAACCATCTGGCCAGCAGCTAATAGACGATGAGCCTGAAATTCAGAAACCCAATAGTGTAGATAGCAGTCCTCAATCAAGCAACATGAGTGCATCTCCATCATTTTCAGAAGAGATGAAGTGTGAGGTCAAACATGAGAGAGGAGATCGAGAATATACTATTGAAGTCGAGGATACTAACAGGAAGCAACCTACCCTGTGCAATGAAGCTCCTCGGATTCCGATTGGAGCTGTGCAGCTTGATGCAACTGAGGTTGCTGAAGTTGAGCTTTCTAACCACTTGGATAATATTGAAAACTATACATCTCTCTCGGCTAGAAAAGATTTTATAAAGGCAAAGTCGTTGGATCAACTTCAACTTCAAAAATTTCAGGTGATGAAGCCGAGTTCTTGTGTGATTTTTCATTGAGCCATTCTCAGCTTTTGTTCTAGATGTTTAACAACTTCCCTCTTGAGCTCAATCTTTATTTTAGTTGTGATATTATTCTACAGTTATTGTAGTGTGTGTTCGAGGATAGTGTATCAATTTATTCTTCCAGCTAACTTCCTATGTTCGCATGATCGCATCATTAACGCTTACTATATTCATACCTTATTTGTTTCAGTTTGAGGATACAAATCAGATGGCAAATAACTCTATCAAGAACGTGAAAGATGTTGGCTTAAATCCTCAAGATGATTTGGGTGCTAATTCTCTTTCTCTGTCAGATGTTAAGAAATTACAGGAGGAGATAATTGAACTCTGGGATGCCTGCAACATTTCATTGATACATAGAACCTGCTTTTTCCTTCTCTTCATCAAGGATGGCCATGCAGACACCATTTACATGGAAGTAGAACGTAGAAGACTCGCCTACATCAAGGATTCATTTTCTTCAGGAACAGCAGTTATCTTAGATGGTCGCCAGCTTACACCTATTTCGAGGTATGATGTCTAAGATTTGATGCGTTTAAATCTAGAATACCTTCTCTTGTGTTCTCTTGTCAATTTTCAAGATTTAAGTTGCATTCTACCTATTAGGCTATTACAAACATCACTCGCGGAATAAGGAAAACAATAGAAGAAAATAAGCTCTTTTTTGAAATGTCATTCTTAGGAGTGATGGGTTAACAATTTTTCTTGAAACAGTAAACGCGCACTCCTTAGTGAAAGGAAAATGTTGAGCAAGCTAGTGAAGCGAAGGCTCTCAAAACAGGAGAGGAGGGATATATATGTAAGATGGGGCATCAGTTTGGATAGCAAAAAGAGGGGCTCACAACTCGCGAACCACCTTTGGGTCAATGCTCTAGACATGGACCACGTCATGGAAAGTGCCAATATCATTGCTAGACTAGTTCGGTTCAGTGAGCCACAAGTACCTAAGGAGGTATTTGGGCTTAATTTGACGACTACTCAGGGGCGGAGAAAATCGTTTAGTGGAAGCAGAATCCTAGCCATCTCATGTAAGAAGCATTTTCCGGAAGTTGATCCTTGAGCTAATGTTGTAGCTGATTGTAAATTTGTGGTAAGTAACTTAGATCACAGAGATGATCATTCTCTTGTTAGGCCATTATGAACGCTTGCAAGATTCTCCTTGAGGCATTCGCTAATGCTAGAGCGCCTTTTAGTCCGCCTTTTCGAGCGATCCAAGCGCGAGTGCCATGTTATTTAGTATCGAACTGAATGGTTTAAGTTTTTATTGTAATAGGCCTTTCCTTTCCACATTCTAGGCTCCATGTATAATTCATGCCGATTCATTTGGAACATTAACAAGCATAGTGGAAGTATCTTCTTTTCCCCTTTGTTTTCCATATATTTTGAGAACTTGATTGATGTCTAATACCTCTGAAATTAATGAACTTCCTTGTTCAATATCTTTCTCTCTTGAACTTCCCTTATTCATATTGAATCTATGCAAGGCTCTCACTTTTTGAGGAAAATTGACCACATTTCTCTGGTATTTTCTATGGAGGGGTACATGTATGAATTGTTCGTTACCTTTCCTCACCCAGACCCTGTTCTCGACTGGGATTTTAATTTGAGGATAGATGATGATGATGATTTATGATAGGACCAATGTTATTACAAAGAAATAGTACTATATTGTGTGGGGAACCCAAACGGAAACACAAACCATTAAATATTAAAAGTTCCTTTTCTTAATGGAGTAAGGAATATCTTATCAATTGTAAATTGAGGTTTTTTTTTTCATTAAAACACTTATTTAGAGTTTTGGGACAAAGAATTCCTAACGTTAACCTAAAGCTTCTTGTAACCAGTCAACCTTTTTGAGGCCCAAATATCGAGAAACTAGTAGTAAGGGAAGGCAATGAGAAAATATTTTGGTGTTAGATGAAGAATATGTTTTTCATTAAATAGACTTGCATCAATTCACCATACTTGGTTATTTTTTTCTAAAATTGAGTATAAAAAGTAAATTAATTAATTTGAAATTGTATTTATTACATTTTGTGTTTGTTTTGTTCAACAAGTTGAGGAGACTCAAAAAAAATTGTTAATAAACACTATGGGACATATGTTAAGCAAGATCATACTTATATTATTAGATAGTGTTGAGTCAAGCCCGAAATCTCATTGTGATGAAGGCGAGTTCGATCACATCGTAGCCTACGCGTTGGCTTGCACACTTGAGGATGATAATATGTGTGCAAAGGGATGTGAAAGCTTGGTCTTTGGATCACTTGGTGAAGTGATCAAAGTGGGAGACTTTATGTGCTTTGATGATGGCAATGGGATGCTCAATGAAGGAGTTAAGTCATGCATTGAAGGGAGCACACAAGGAGAATTGAGGTGTGCCAAGGAAGCCAAGAAGGAGCGGTGCTGTGCTGGAGACAAGCTCAACCCATCGAGCTTGATGGGCTCGATCGAGCAAACACGAATCAGCAAGACAGTAGGTGCTGTCTAACCGCTCGACTGGGTCGAGCATAGGCGCTCGCCCGAGCGGACTGCAGGGCACTATTTTGCGAGTTTCTGTTTTCTAGTGTACTATTATGGGCTTTTGTCCAACTTTATTCTAAGCCCTCTAACCTATGTTAGGACTATATAAAGGGTCTTAGGGAGTGTCTTAGGGTTTAAGAGAGTCCCAAATACTTAGAGTTTACTAGGGTTTAAGCCATTAAGAGTCTTCTCTATTGCATTGGGTGTATTGTGGGTGATTGAAGGAAAGCTTCAATCTTTGGCTTTAAGGAGTATTCTTAGAGCTTTGTGTTGAGTCTTTAATGTAATGTTAATTCCATTAATGACAAGAAATATTGTTTAAGGGGGAGGTATCCTAAGATACCTCATATATTGTTGTGTGTTATGTCTCTTGTTGCATACTCTGTTTTCATTCTTTCTTTGCACCAATGTTGTTAAAATCGTGATTCTACTTAGAATCGTTAAGAGAGGTAGAATCGAATCGGTAGAATCGAATCGTAGAATCGTACGATTCTACAAATAAACTTAAAAACAATAAAATATCTAGTTTCTTATCATTATTATCCAATTCAAAAGTATTTAAATTTATAAATTAAAGTTTATTTGACTTTATTTTTAAGAATATAACGAAAACTTTTCAATAATTAATTTAAATCTACAAACTGATTAAGAAATTTGTTTTAAAAAAGTTTTTCATGACGGAAATTGAAATTTATGTGTATATGTGATAGAGATTGGTAAAATATGGTACAAAAGAAAAATTAAGAATAATTTATACTATATTAGTAGAATCGGATCGTTAAATCGTAAAATCGTAGAATCGTGTTATGATTCTACCCCTAAAAATTTTATTCCAACTAGAATCGTAAGATTCTACAACTTTAAGATTCTAACTGCGATTCAAATCGCTCGCTTGTTTTTGGATCGTAAAATCGTAGAATCGTAGATTAGAATCGCGATTTTAACAACCATGCTTTGCACCATATTTGTGTTCTTGTTTCTTCACCAAACACATAGCCCATTCACAACAGATAGATTAGTTAATTGATAATCATTAGAGCATTTAAAAGCAAATAAATATTCAAAGTATTGGAGTGAATAGTATAAAAACGATTCATGATTTTTTCCTTTTACTTTAAAAAATACAAGTTTTCATGTGAGATGGTCTCACCATAGCCATGAGACGTGTCTCATATATGTGTTTAATAGCTCAACTAATAAAATTATTAGCATATAAACTGCTTATTTTGAGGTCGTCTCTACTAAAAAGGGTCTCTCATAAAAGTAGCTTTTAGTTTAACTATCAATTTAAATTCCTTAAAGTTTAGATTTATTTGACAAAATTTAGGATTAACGATGTGCAAATACATATATATATATATATATATATATATATATATATATATATATATATATATATATATATATATATATATATATATATATATATATATATATATATATATATATATATATATATATATATATATATAGGATTTGGATCGTGTGAAAACCAATTAAAATGGTGAAAACTGAAAACAGGGGTACATAATAGCTCAAATGGAGTACATATTTGGGTGGCAGTTTTGTAAATAATTAGACATTTGTTAAAAAGGATACATAACATCTTAAAAGGGATACATATTCAGATGGCATTTTTGTAAATAATATGAACTTTTTTCTTCACAAAAAATATGTACACCCTATAAGATGATATGTATCTCTTTTGCTTCAATATGTATACCTCTGTTTGGTTTTCAGTTTTCACCACTTTAAGTGTTTTCACTTGATCCTACCCCATATATATATATAAGTGCAAGGTGATAGGTGCATGGTGTTAGATACCCGGACCAAATTATAATGGTGTTTTATTTTTGGATTTTTTTGGCATAGCCCACCCCTATGCTGTTTAGGGTGGCCTGTTTCTTGGTCTCCCTCGTCCAATGGCTTTTTTCCCTACGGGGGTTTTTTTATGCCGGCGGATTTGGGTTTCTAAGTCACAGTGTGGTGTTTCTTTTCCTCTTTTATTATATAATATTCCTAATTTTCAATATATATATATATATATATATATATATATATATATATATATATATATATATATATATATATATATATATATATATATATATATATATATATATATATATATATATATATATATATATATATATATATATATATATATATATATGATTTGGATCGTGTGAAAACCAATTAAAATGGTGAAAACTGAAAATAGGGGTACATAATAGCTCAAATAGAGTACATATTTGGGTGGCAGTTTCGTAAATAATTAGACATTTGTTAAAAAGGGTACATAACAGCTTAAAAGGGGTACATATTCAGATGGCATTTTTGTAAATAATATGAATTTTTTTCTTCACAAAAAATATGTACACCCTATAAGATGATATGTATCTCTTTTGCTTCAATATGTATACCTCTGTTTGGTTTTCAGTTTTCACCACTTTAAGTGTTTTCACTTGATCCTACCCCATATATATATATATATATATATATATATATATATATATATATATATATATATATATATATATATATATATATATATATATATATATATATATATATATATATAACTTTGTTTTGGATGAAATAGGAGTAACAATTATGCTCTATCAAGTATAATGGAGTATATGTAATTGGTTGATATAGCAATCCATGTCCAATCGGGATAATTATTCTAGAAAACAAAAACTTCTACTAATAGTAGTAGGGTGCATGAATCATGGCATGTTGTTTCTTTTCACTACTATAAAACACTTCAAATGATATGATGTTTCTTTGTGAGAGTGACAACAATATTTTAAACACTCATTTGACTTATTTTGTACTTGTGTTGTTGGATTATACTTCTACTTCATCAATACTATCAAATTACTAGACTATTGTGTATGAATGACATTAAAACAAAACATAGTTATTACTCCCTCTGTCGTCTCTATGAGATAGTAGCAAAGGAAAAAATTGTGAGAATTAAAAAAGTGGTAATAAATGAAGAGAGAGAATGAAATGTGTGGGTGAAATTAAAAGAGAGTTAAAATGTATGGATGAGATTAAAAGAAAGTGGTGGGCCATAGTCCAAAAACAGAAATGCTGCAATTTAAGTGGGACGGACGAAAATAGAAAATGCTGCAAAATCATAGGGACGAAGGGAGTATTATAATATAAAGTGTAGAGTTTTATTTTTGGTTGGTTGAGATAATCAAGATATAAAATTTAAATTGTGTATATGATATTAATTAAAAACGGAGAGAAACATATATATGTGAATGATGATTAAAGAAAATGGTACATGCATTTTCTAAAAAGAGAAGGTAGAAAATCATTGAAAACATATCCATAATTGAGAAGGACAAAAGTGGTGTGGTTAGGATAAGATGTTTTAAAATATGTAACTATCATTGAGATAATTTAGGGGTGTTTATGGAATTTTTAGCTCTTGGAAATGGATTAGAGCAAGTGAATTTTTAGCTCTTGGAAATGGATTAGAGCAAGTGAATTCGTTTCACTTTGTTTTGGTATAAGATCTCGAAAACACAATCTATTATTGAGGTGTATTTCGATTCGTTACTTTGTTACTTTTCAAAATTCGCTCAAAACGATTTTCATTTTAATACTACTCAAGTTAGCTCTAAAATGAGTAGAGGCTCTACTTCAATGTTTCTTCATTTCTTCCTTCACCCAAATTTCTTCATTTGTCAAATAAAATCAAACAATACTTAAATACCACGAAAAAAAAGTGATGTTAAAGTTTATTTATGTAAAATACATTTCATGGGTTTTGAACCCTAGTCATTCATGTGGATGACAATATACTATCAACTCATGTAGGACATATTTACATATATAATTTGATTTTATTTAGTATTTAGTGATGTCAGTTTACCTCAGCGACTACACTCTAGATACGCCCATATTTCTCACATCTTTGATTTTACTTTTGTTTTTTTCTTACAACAATGTAACTGCAAAAATCAAAATTTTATTGTTTTTTCCCAAAATCATCGGCCTTTAGTGGTGGATTAGTTGTAATTAACCTCAAATTTTATTTTGCAATTCATTGACTATCATTTTGAGATATGGTTTTTCCTTTATGGAGTTATACCAAAAGCAAAAATAATAATTTTGTCAAATCTACTCACATGTGTCTAGCATGTGTAAACAAGCTAGGTTTAAAATTATGTTAAATTAATTCATTAATTTTCTGTTATTTTCATCGCTTTACTTCTATTATACTTACAGGCAACTATAGCATTATATTACACACAAAACAACAAGATGAAATGAAAATAATCGTTCTTTTCTTAGTTATACCAAAGAATTTATAAAAAAAACACTTTATGTTACCCTTACTTTTTCTTGTTTTTTCTTTTCAATTACAATTTCACTTTTCATACCAAACACCCCTTACTGTTTTGTACAAAAATCAGGGCTCTAAACTCCTTATTTAGAATTTTAATTCATTTTTTTTACAAAATTGAAACAATCAATCTGTTAGCTAAAATGAATAAAAAAAATATAACCTATTTACCACTTTTAAAGCGATCTGAAATGTAGTGCCTTTGCGATTGTCTCCATATGCTAAGGAGCTCAATATGGCTGCTATATTTGTAAGAAAGAAGAGTATTTTTAGGAGAAAGTTAGTTATTATTTTTGAATTAGTTTTTTTTTTTTTTTAGTTTCTTAATCTTAGGTTTTTCTATTTCTTAGTCATAGGTTATTCTGTTTCTTAATATATTCAATATAGGGGCTCACATTGTAATGAAGCCACGAGTTTTGGAGACGTGGTGGACGGGAAAACTGTAGGGGTTAAGATGGCTAGATTAGTGCTAGGTTTGTTTGTACGAGATAGTCTGTTGGTTGAGAGAATTGTAATTGGAATCTAATAACCCTCTTATAATAAGGCCCCTACAATGACCGATCGACACAAGTAAAAAGGGGTTGAGAGGGCTTGAAGATGTTCTCGAGGACCTGCTCTGATGCTCAAGTTAGTAAAAGTATGAGTTAAGGATCTAGCAAGCTCAAGCCCAATCCCAAGTGCACTATATATGCCGTTAATGAATGCTTCTTGTCACATAATAATAAATAAAATCCCCACTGTCAATGATTGAGAGTAATAAGTTCATGTAAATGCTAACGAAGAACTTTTATTCTCTCAAACGAAAGTTAATTACGATAAATGTTATGAATGGAAGAGTATTTATGCTTCATAGTTGACTTAGAGTTCAAGTACCTGATCATACTCAGAAATGATTTTTTTGACTTTAAATTCTAATCATTATAATTCTTTATGTGGTTCCTTTTACCTTTTCATGTAGAGTCAGCCACATCTTTGGACGTGGTACCTTCTCCTTTGTTGCTCAGAGGAGCATCATATACAAATAACTTTTACTCCTTTTGAGGAAGCTTTACACCTTGTCATCTAAAGTACTTATCAGAAATACCATTTAGAGTTGACAAAGTATTGTAGCAGTCTTATTCCCTTACAACTCTTCATTTATTGTTTTGTCCTATGGAATTTGATGAGATTTTCCCCTAGTAATAATGAAGTATTAGGCTCCTGCTACAAGGACCCTGATATAGACACATAATTTACAATATGTTAAAGAGAAACTGTTTTGACATTTTCACCTAATAGCTAAAGTCTTAATTTCAATACTAGTTGTTCCAACTGTGAGAGAACAATCAACACTCTCATCTGTGATATATGAAGAGAATGTCTTTTAGAGTTCACAATGAATATGAACTACTGGGAGGTCTGAGTTGCTTTTCCGGCTAATTTACTAATGTGCAAATTTTATTTTAACCGCAAGCGCACGGTGTACGTGTAGTCGCGGGTCGAACACAAGGAAGCTAGGACAAGAAACTTGGTAATTTCGATTGATTATATTGCTTAGGGAGAAAAATGATTGATTGGTTTGTAAGCTAACAACTAAGAATGCAATAATTAAAATGCATATAAGCTATATGATGATGAAATCTAGGGTGTCGGGCATCCCCTAAAGTCTTGCATGATCCAATTCTCATTAGTGTCTATGAAGTGTAGGATTAATTGTGTGATTAAACTTGATCTTGTTAATCTCAAACTTTCGCTCTGTTGATTAACTATTAGATTTAGACCCTATTAATTCAATTCTCACGCGTTAACTTTATTGAACGAATTAATAAGAATTTAACTAAAGTTTACCCTAAAGCAAAGGCGATCCCAATCTCACACGCTAGTTCTATTGAATGGTTCGACAAAGCATATTTAATTTAGGGTTAATTAGCACAATTTAATCACTTTAATCCATAGTTTCATAGACACATCCAAGAATCAATTCATACTTAACTAATAGGTTCAAACCCTAACCCTAGAAAATGGATCTACTCACTAATCATGGTGAATGCAATTAAAATAAACCCTAAGATAATATTAGACATGACGAACAATAAATTAAATGACAAAGTAAGAAAATCAATGATTAAAAACCAAATGAAACCACAAATAATTCAAATAACAACAATGAAGAACAAACTACTTTTAAGGAATAACAATTTCTAAGAAAATAATTAAAGTTTGACAAAGGAAGATTAAACTAATACAAAATTAATAAAGAAAGATTAAACTACTAATAAGAAAGACAAGAAATTAAAAGCTTACAAGAAATAAAAATGGTCTCTAATGGAGAAAGATTAAGGAGGAAGGAGGAAGAAGAAGGTTTCAATCTCCCTCCCTCTCAAGGAGGCTTAAGAGACTTCTTAATGTGTCTCTAATTACCTACTAATAAACCCTAAGTTAATTTAAATTCAAAATAAAAATAAAATGAATCATAATTAAAGTAACTAAAACAGAATGCACGAAAAAAAACAGAAGAAAAAGCCGACTCGGCGGCCACTTCCAGGCCCCGACAGCCGAGTCGGCGATTTGGGCTGACAGCTTCAGCATACTTCAAACGTTCGCCATTTCTTGCTCGGTTGTCGGAATCGGACGTATTATATACCGTTGGAAAGCTCTTGAAGTCTACTTTCCAATGCCGCAAACCTTGCATCAATGTGATCTTCCTATCAAAAGTTATGGCCAAAAGAGTAGACATGTATCAAATTTCACCTCAAAACTTTTGCATTAACAACACTTTTCAACTCTTTTACTCTTTTACTCTTTATGGCTTCACAAAATTGATAGCTTGATACATTCTTTGAGCAATGTATACAAGATTAGCACCGAACAACCACAAAAACAACTCGAAATACCATAATTCACCCGTTTTCCCATACTTAGACCATGAGACACCGAAATAGAGTGAAACCGAACGAAATGACCCCGAATCGCCTTCAAAACACCGCAAAGGAGCATAAAAATATAAACGATTAGTGCAAATAATTGCACTTATCATTTACTATGTATTCCTGCACATGGTAACAAATGAGGGCCGGAGAGGGGTCCTCCTCCGATGATTAAGTCAGTAAGGGTACTGAGAAAAATGTTGTTATAGCTTGTAAGGAATTAGAATTATCTTGCTAAGAGAATAATGCTTGGGTTTCAGTGTAAAAAGATATGTTACCCTTGGTGATGCATGGCATCGTGTATCTATAGTGGTGGGCCTTAGGAGAGGTTCCCAAAACTCTAATGGCCGTTTTG
Source organism: Amaranthus palmeri (assembly GCA_019776075.1). Taxonomy (NCBI): domain Eukaryota; kingdom Viridiplantae; phylum Streptophyta; class Magnoliopsida; order Caryophyllales; family Amaranthaceae; genus Amaranthus; species Amaranthus palmeri. The sequence goes on from JAAKBH010000008.1 coordinate 2,716,048, forward strand.
GCTTTTACCTTGAATGAAATCTTTTTAGTGATCAGTGGAGAGAGAGAGATAGAATATCTCGTAAGCTTATGTGGCATTTGTTTTTGGTGATCTTTGCATCATGGTCCCCACTCTGTCTTTTAGTACATGTACCTAGGTAAGGTACGAGATAGGTGCGTTGTCTTTCCTTATACAAGTGTTGATAGCTTTTCAGAGTACGCCTGCAGTTTTTTCATGCCACATCATTGTATCCGTTGCTATCGTCCGCAGGATTAACCATCATGTAGGTATCAATGTTCCTCTATTATTTCGCAGGATTAACCAACTTGCAGGTAACTATATTCCTCTATCTTTTTGCAGGGGTACCATCCTACAGGTATTTATGTTTCTTTATCATTTTGTAAGAGTAATCATCTTACAAATATTTATGTTTCTCTTTCTGTTGAACATTTAGTGTATAATAACATAATAATCCTGAATATAATAATCAACAAGTACTACTAAGCTAGTGGGACAAAACGTATCGTTATACTAGGTCCAATAGGCATTAAAGTTGGTACAAAACAAAGGAAAAGGGGGATCTTGGCAGTGGCAAAAAGCCGACTCGGCGATCCCCCTTGAAGAGCCTTAGCCGAGTCGGCTTTTGCTCTCTGGAAAAATTGGTTTTGGTCATAGACCAAAAGCCGAGTCGGTGGTCCTCTTTTTGGACCTATCGCCGACTCGGCGATTGTGGCTGAAAATGACCGTTGCTTTTCTTCCCGTTTCCTTTGAGTTTAATGCCTTGGATTCTCTTGATTATGCTCTTAATTCTGAGAATATAATTGTGTTATAATGCCCATGAATGACCAAGATTAATATCATTCAATTGCATTGATATTCATGATCATCAATATGATCATGAATGGTGATGAATGCACAAGGCTCCTCTTGTGTATAAATAGAGAACTTTGTGCATTGTGTTCTTTGCACCTTTTCTAAATCTCTTAAGCATTCCTCTCATTTGTCTTGTGCACTCAAGAGAGTAATTAACTTTTGTGTGTACTTTCCATTGCTTATAATTTCCTAAACACATTGCTATTATATTATATACCCTAAGTACTAAGGGTATATTGAAGTTGTTTGTATCTCGTTGTGAATTTCCACTCTAAACCCAAGTATCTTTGTGGGGGAAATATCACAAAAGGAAAGTGAGCACACGCCTACAACTTGTATCAAGTTTCCGGGTAACAGTTGTTGTTACAAACTAATCTTCACTTTTCTTTAGCATTGTAATAGTCGTTGTAATTTCATTTTTGTCATCAACAAAGGAGTTTAATACAAATTTCTGATTGTAATTTGTATTACATTATATACATTTCGTAATACTTTCAGAATCTTAGGATTAAAAATTATAGATATTCTAGCACATACACTAGTCGCTCAACAATTTTTGAATTCCCAATAACACGAATTTGAAATTACAAGGTCAAAGTAAATCAACATGTGCATCATACCAAATCTAGAGATTTTATTTATTTATTTATTTATTTTTTGAATAAACCAAATCTAGAGATTTAAATTAACAAAAATTTTAGTGGGGTCCCATGTTTAGACCTTTCTGAACCAAGTACTATCTTATTGTCTCATCAATAATTGATTTAAGCGGTAAAGACGGACTTACGATTATCATTGATGTAGGTTGCTTTTGAAATTATATGATTAAGATTATCAAATTTATTTTAAAATCTAATTATGAAATGAAAATGGAGAAATTAAAGTTTTGTATTTGAGAATAAGTATTTTTTTATCTAAGTTTAAATACATTTTTATGCAGTTTAATACGTTTGTCGAATAGATAATATCCAGACTTGTAAAGAACATAAAAGAAGTATAAAGCTTAAAGTTGGTAATTAGAGTGCAAGTAAAAGGAAGTATTTAATTTTAAATTGCAGATTTCAATATAAAATAAAAATGAAGATCTAAGGATGATAATGTTTAAGAAATCATTATCAGGTTTTCTATTTTAACTATTTTTAACTATTTTGATTTTGGATTTACTGTTAAGCTGCAAAAAAAAGCAAAAATAAAGAGTTTGATAAAAGACTTTTATACTAGCTAAAAACTAGCTTTTAAGTGAAAATTCATAGTAGCTTTTTGTTAGATTTTGGCTTTTAATCTATTTTTTGTTTAAAAAACAGCCAACGACTAATAAATAATTTTTACTAGACATCTCCTTAACAATAGGCTTAAATAACTATCTTAAATAATTGGCTTATCAGTTACACCCTCCGTTCCTTAATATGGTTCCCATAAGAAATATTCACAGGATTTGAGAAAAATAGAATCTTTTAGATAGTGGAGATATTATTTTAGTGAATAATGTATTTGATAAAGGAAAATTTGGGACCACAAATATTTTAAAAAATATTAAAATAAAGTTAGTGAAAAAAACATGGGAACCACAACTAATTAAAAAATGTTTTTATGATATTCAAAAAAAATTGTTTTTATGAAGTTAGTGGGACTCTAAGAAATATAAAAATGTTAAAATAGAGTTAGTGGAAGACATGTGGAACCAAAAATCATTATTAAAATATTAAAATGAGGATAAATGAGGTTATTTTGTCCCAAATTTGTGACATAAATGATAAAATTCCTTATAAGAATAACAATTAAAACACCCAAAAAAATGACAGCTTCTTTAAGAAACAGAGGAAGTAATATTTTTAACTGGTTAAACTTACAACAATTTTATCCAACAACTTCAGCTAACCGTAAAGCCCCGAAAGCCCCTTGTCTTTCTAATAATTTTATTTCAACTCTTTTCAATTAGGCCAAAATCTATACATTTTGATACTTGAGATTTATAGATTTGGTCATTTAAATTTGTATTTAGAAGGGTACTTCATGACTAAGGTTATAAACTATACTCTTAAGTAAAAATAGGAGCAGTATATAACGTTCACAATACTTTTTTTTTTTAAATCGAACTTGTCATTAGCATAAATTAAGATCGGCCAAAGTTTGAAGTCCTTGAGAAAAAGATTTCATACAAATTTTCTCATCGGTTATGTCTGTATCCCATCTTGCAACTAAATAGGCTAACGAGTTCCCATCTCTTCTAACAAAGCTACAACCAAAACCTCTAACACTTAAGCATAAATCAAAAATGTTGTCATAAACGAGGTGAACATATGAGAATGACCATCTTCTTTATTGTTTCATCATCTTAACGCTAATTCCTAAAATTTAAATGAGATTTTATTTTATCTTAAAAAAAAAGAGATTTTATTTTAGAAATTAGAATAAATTATGACATACTTCATGATCTCAAAAATGTAAAAAATAAATAAATATTAATATAAATTATTAATTATACTATTTAAAACTACATTAATGAAATTTTATAACGAAATCACATTATCATTTAATATTAACATTTCCAATTTTAGTTCCCTTCTTTAATTTTGGAAAAAAAAACTGCCAACAAATAAATTAATTAGTGTTAAATGGAGTAGATTATTAGGTCTTTGTAATAACACCAAAATCAATTATTGACTTTACTGCCAAGTGTGAAGTTCAAGTTGACAACAAAACCCCAAATACAAAAACAAATAAGAAAAAAGAAAAAAGAAAAAGCATGACCGTAGACCCACACTTGTTGACTCCTCCCATCTTTTCCTCTTTCTTTACTTCTTTAAACCCTATTTTTCCTTTTTTTTCCTTAAATACTTCATCTGATTTTTAATAGTTGTTATAAATAGTGACATTTCTCCTCACAAAATGTCACTATCTGTAGCAACTAATAAATCCATAGGAAGTACTTCTTTGGTTTGGTATATTGCTTGCATCAAATTAATTTTGTGTTATTTATCTTTTTATTTTATGGTGATTTACATATTTTAGCTATCATATGAAAAATATTTAATTATGTGAGATCTCATTTTATTCGTCTTATCGCATATTTTCATAATATTAAATATTTATAATTTTTAGTTATGTTTAACTTCAGATATAAATGATCCAACAAACATTAAATCGCGTAAAAATGTGTTTGGTTCGTGTATTTTGAAACGGAGGAAGTACTTCTATTTGTTTACTACATAGGGTGAGTAGTTTTTTTTTGATTTGTTAGGGTGAGTAGCTTATTTGTTAATAGGTATTTACTCACCAGATTAATTAAGTATTTTTTGAATTTGAACCTATAGGTGTAACTTTTAAAGTTTGCATTGATTTTCACTTTTGAGTGTATATTTTAGATGAGATTAATTGATTTTTAGTATATGCTTGACAACTTAATTTTGATTTTTGTAAATTGTCTAGATTATTTTAGTTTAAGTTGGGTCATACTCCATTTTATTTAATCAAAACAATTTCAAATTATTTTATTTGAAATTTCGCTTTTTCAATTAACTTTTGACTTTCATCATTTTAGTTGGTAAACAACAAAAAAAATAATCAATAAATATTAATAAATCCAAAATAAAAAAAATATAAAACAAATTTTGCATTTTCCGCTACTCCACAGTAAAATATACTCCACTACACTTGGCTTTCCCCCTTTTCCTTTTTATTATTCTCTTTCAAAATTAAATTATTTTAATATTTAATTTTCCTTTTCCTTTTTTAAATTACTTCAAAAAAAATTATTTTAATATTTAAATTAATAATTATTTATTTATCCATTCTCTTTTATTTTCCTACCAAAAAATGAAACTTCATCACTCTCTCACTACCTGAAACATCTTCACTTCCCTTACTACTCAGAGTGCGCAGAGTACCACTACTCCCATGGCTCCCCTTCTGCTAACATACGCTCCTCCCTCCATTAAAACATAAAAACCCACCAATATTTTCTCTGTCCTCCATTTTTACTCCATGGCTAAACCTTTCAAGCTCACATTACTCCTCCTCCTCCTTCTCATCCTCTCCATAATATCCTCTACCACCTCCCAAAACGCCACCGTTTCACTCGAAATCGACGCTCTCACCTCCATTAAACTCAACCTCATCGACCCAACCGGAGCTCTTTCCGGGTGGGACCCGTCTACCCGATCCGCCCCATGTGACTGGCGGGGTGTAACTTGCTCCACCACCTTTAACGTCATTGAACTCCGTCTACCTTCTCTCCATCTCTCCGGTACTCTCTCCCCTAAAATCTCTAACCTCCGTTACCTCCGCCGTTTATCCCTCCGTCACAACTCCATTTCTGGCCCACTCCCTTCTTCCCTCTCTTCTCTTTCTCACCTTCAGCTCATCTTCCTTCAATCAAATTCATTCTACTCTTCTCTCCCAGTTTCTCTCTCCTCACTTCATTCTCTCTCTACCCTCATCCTTTCTAACAACTCCTTTTCGGGCCCACTTCCGTCTTCTCTTCCTCCCAATCTTCAATACCTCGATTTAGCCGCTAACTCATTTTCCGGTGAAATACCCAGAAATTTCTCTTCGAACTCTCCTTTTTTAGAACTAATTAACTTATCTTATAATCAACTTGAAGGAACGATTCCTGTTTCTATTTGTGATTTACAAGAGTTGAAGTATTTATCCCTGGATTTTAATTTGCTTTCTGGTACAATCCCTGCTGCTCTTTCTAATTGTTCTTCACTTGTTCAATTTACTGCTGATGGTAACTTGCTTGCTGGGGTGTTGCCATCCGGTATTCCGGGTTTACCAAGAATTGAGATGATTTCTTTGAGTCATAATAACCTTTCAGGGATTATCCCTTCGAGTGTTTTTTGTAATGTTTCTGGGTTTTCTTCATTTAGTTTGAAGGTTGTAAAGTTAGGGTTTAATAAGTTTACAGGAATCGGAGAATTCGAAAGTGGGTGTTCGAGTTCTTTGAGGGAATTGGATCTTCAAGGGAATTTGATTCATGGGTTTTTGCCTGTTTGGTTAGGGGATTTGAGTAGTACATTGGTGAATTTAGATTTATCTGGAAATTTTTTCAATGGGTTGATTCCTAAAGAGTTTGGTAATCTTATTAAGCTTGAAGAACTAAGATTAAGTAATAATACTCTAAGTGGGAATGTGCCTGTTGAGTTAACAAAATGTAGTCATTTAAGGGTTCTTGATTTGGGTGGGAATCAATTTTCTGAGGAATTACCTCGTTTTTTAGGTGAAATGTTAGGGTTAAAGACTCTATCATTGGCTAGGAATCAGTTTTCGGGGATGATCCCGTCGAGTTTTAGGAACCTTTCAGGACTTGAGAGTCTTGATGTTAGTGATAATAGGTTAACTGGTGAATTGCCAATGGAGTTAGTTAAGTTGAGCAATTTGACTGCATTGAGCATTGGTGGGAATCGATTTTCCGGGGAGATTCCGGTTAGTATTGGAGATTTAAGGCAGATTTCTGTTCTTAATTTGAGTAATAATGAGTTAAGTGGTAAAATCCCTGATAGTGTTGGTAATCTTTATAAGCTTAAGGTTTTGGATTTAAGTAAACAGAATTTATCAGGAGAATTGCCGTCTGAGTTAACAAGTTTGCCTAATCTACAAGTTGTTGCATTGCAAGAGAATAAGTTTAGTGGGGATGTTCCTGAGGGTTTTAGTAGCTTGCTGGGGTTAACTTATTTGAATTTAAGCTCCAATAACTTCTCCGGTAGTGTACCTTCGACATTTGGTTACTTGAAGTCTCTTGTGGCTCTTTCTTTTTCCGATAATGATATTTCCGGGTCCATCCCACCCGAGCTTGGAAATTGCTCGAATTTGCAAGTTCTTGAACTTGGATCTAACTCTCTTAATGGTGATATTCCTGATGAGGTCGCTCGCCTTACGCGTTTAGTTAAGCTAGATTTGAGTGACAATAGTTTATCCGGTGAAATTCCTGAACAAATTTCGAGTTGTTTGGCTCTTGAGTCTTTGTTGCTTAATAGGAATAAACTCTCTGGGGTCATACCAGTTTCGCTGTCGGAATTGAACAAGTTACATACACTTGATCTCTCCGACAATAACTTGACTGGTTCGATACCAGATAATCTCACTGCCATCCCGGCATTGACGTACTTTAATGTATCGGGAAACAACTTGCAAGGGGCAATCCCGAGTGCGCTTGGTGCAAGGTTTAGTGACCCATCGGCGTATGCTGATAATCAGAAGCTTTGTGGGCAGCCTTTGGATAAGAAATGTGCCTTAGATAAGGCTGCTAAGAGGAGATTGATTTGGTTATTAGTTTTGATTATTGGTGGAACTTGTTTACTTGCATTGTGTTGTTGCTTCTATTTGTTTAGTCTCTTAAGGTGGCGTAAGAGACTAAGAGAGGGCGCAACGAAGGAGAAGAAACGTAGCCCTGCACGGACTAGCTCTGTCACTGGAACCGGAAGCACAGGCCGAGGGAGCAGTGACAGCAGCGGAGGCCCTAAACTTGTTATGTTCAATAACAAGATCACTCTCGCGGAGACTATGGAAGCGACAAGAAATTTCGACGAGGAAAATGTTTTGAGCAGGACGAAATATGGTCTGCTTTTCAAAGCTAGTTACAATGATGGAATGGTTCTGTCGATCAGGCGACTGCCAGACGGAACACTCGATGAAAGCCTGTTCAAGAAAGAAGCTGAAGCTCTAGGTAAAGTGAAACACCGGAACCTAACTGTTCTTCGTGGGTACTACGCAGGTCCTCCTGATCTTCGTCTCTTGGTGTATGACTACATGCCTAATGGAAACTTGGCGACCCTTTTGCAAGAAGCTTCTCACCAAGACGGTCATGTCCTCAATTGGCCGATGCGACACCTCATTGCGCTAGGAATCGCTCGAGGGTTAGCATTCCTTCACACGGCACAATTGGTTCATGGGGATGTGAAGCCCCAAAACATCCTTTTTGATGCTGATTTTGAGGCACATTTATCAGATTTCGGGCTTGAAAAGCTCGTGATCGCATTGTCAACCCTAGTTGATCCTTCGGGTTCCACTACTTCAGTCGGAACACTAGGCTATGTTTCTCCGGAAGCATCCCTTACAGGAGAAGTAACCAAAGAATCAGATGTCTACAGTTTCGGGATCGTGTTGCTTGAACTCCTAACAGGCAAAAGACCAATGATGTTCACACAAGATGAAGATATTGTGAAATGGGTTAAAAGACAGCTCCAAAGGGGTCAAATTACCGAGCTTTTAGAACCCGGATTGCTCGAACTCGACCCCGAATCATCAGAATGGGAAGAATTCTTGTTAGGCATAAAAGTCGGATTGCTATGCACAGCACCAGACCCATTAGACAGACCATCTATGGCTGACATTGTTTTCATGCTCGAAGGCTGTCGGGTCGGGCCTGATATACCTTCATCAGCCGACCCGACTTCTCATCATTCTCCTATTTAAATTCACTTTCATTAGTGTAAACTGTTGCATAATCCAAAATTCTTTCATTCAAATGGATTGTAATTTGTGACAGTAAGATTGGTTTTTTTTTTTAGTTGTTAGTACTTTTTTTGTGCACTTTTCTGTCATTTAGTGTAGTTTTATGATGACTTTCTTGGTATGAAATTTAATTTTGGACTTTTTTTAATACCTTTTGGTGCTTGTTTTATTTGCAATTTGATTTTTATTGATCTAACTTCATAATGCAAGAAATGGGTGGGGTCCATGGGATAAACTTAGAGGGGATTTTAGTCAACGACAAAGACTCTTATGGCAACTGGAAAATAGTGGGACCTACAACCACCTATTCCCGCCAAATGACAAACAACCTCTGTGGTGTCACGTGGGGAAAAATGTAGCCGTTATGTTTTTAGAAAGTGAGAAGACAACTCAATAAACCTAAATAATCTGACTAAAAACAAAAAAAAAAAATTTAAAAAAAAAATTAAAAAAAGATTTATTTCCCCAAGGGCAACCCTATCAAGTTGGCCTCTCATAAAATTAAAAACAACCCATTTTATATGAGACTACTACATGGTGAGACGATTTTAAACCAAGAAGCCCATAAGCTAAAAGTTTCTATTATTAAGCTATTTAACCTAAGTATGAGACATGCCTCATGATGAAACGTTCTTATACAACAATTTGTGTAATAGATAAAAATTTGAAATTAATACTCGTTGCATTGAGACGGATCAAATACGATTTCAGTTAACTATATATTAACCTACTAATTGCAAATTAAGGGCGATGAATGAATAATGTATTAATCTTAATGTTGCAAGTATTTTAAAATGGAGGAAGTACAAGTGAAGCATAATCTACTATTTCTTTATTTTTTAAGTCGATATTAGATAATATTTGCGTAGTAATGCTTATTGAGCTATTCTAACCATGCGTAAAAATAGATATAATTACCTATTCTAACGCCGCATCATCATCATCAGCCACCCAGTATATCCCGTTCATAGAAGACTATGGCAGGGTATGGGGAGGGAAAGACGGCAACAACTCATACCCATAAAGGAGGGCGGCAACTCATACCTATTCTAACGCATGATTGGTTATATTCTTCTTTTCTCTTTTGCGGGAGTAATGCTTATAATTAATCTGCTTGTATAAGTTAGCATTATGGATTTATGATAAGATTATCTCATATGAAATGCATTGTTCTCTTTTATAAAAACATAATAATATGAGAGCATCGAATAGAAATTTTCATAAAAGAGAATTATAGCATTTTATTCTTTTCCTTTTGTATTGTTAACGGTTAAAATAGACAAAAAGTCAGTAACTCTTACAACTATTGATAAGAAACGTTTTAAATAACCTTGCTATAGCCTATAAGTCTTCATTTAAACATGTGCGCAAATATATTTCTTTATAAAGTGTACTTATTCTATTTTATTGAATTTGCTTGTGATAGTGACATTTAGAGGCAAAATCAATAAGAGAGCGTGGTTCACTAAGCGAACATCTCTTTATCATGAGTGCATTTTTTTCAAATTATTTATTTTTATGGTTATCTTCTCAAAAATAGAAATTAGAATAAATAGCTAAATAAATATAATATTTTAAGTTTTTTTTTTATATGTATACAAAAATGTAATATTTTAAGTTTGTTGCTTGTAAATATTTTATTGAATGGGCCGGGGTAAATTGAGTAAATTCTAAATGACGGAGTACGTTACGGCCTACGCTAATAATGAAAGATGGAATTGTATTGGTATTTGGTATTGGTACTCTTAAACGACACCATTATTTAATTACAATCAAGCATTGAAGTTAGAGAAAAGCAATTAATACAAATACATTGAGAATTGGACTTAATTTATGAAGAATCTCAAACACTTACCGTTACTGAGAGACTCATTGTCCCTTCTTTTTGGCTGTCATGTTTGATTAATCCTTTTAATTACTTCCTCTATTCCAAAATACACCCACCAAACACATTTTTACATAATACTACCTCCGTTTCATTTTAGTTGCACCATTAAATTTGGTATAATATTCAAGGGCTGTCAAATCAGTATGGTAAAAGTAGGGATGATGTATGACTGATGGTGATACGTGGGGTAGAAACAAAAAAATTATTATAAATAGATAGTGGTTGTGACTTGTGGGTATATTAAATAATTAATGGGATGATGTTTGATTGAAGGTGATATGTGGTAGGAATAAAGTGAGGATAAAATAAGTAGATTATTTTTGCCAAAAATAGTAATGTTGCAAGTAATATGAAACTTCCAAAAATAGTAAGTGTTGCAAGTAAAATGAAATGGAGGAAGTATGTAATATGCGACGAGACGAATAAAGCAAGATTCTATATTACTGTTTTCTTCACATATAATAGACGAAATATCTAATTTACTGTAGAATGATGACTAGTGCAAAAATTGATTTGGTGCAAGTATATTGAACGAAGAAAGTATATGATATGATGCGTGAGATTTTTATGCTTGGCCGTTTGAAGCTGATGAGGAGAATATCAATTTTGTATATTGATGAATCTCGGAATTAAAGAATATCTATTTTCGTATGTTTTACATCCCAAATCCCACATGTGTAGATAAAAGGAAGACTAGCTTACTATCATCTAATAAATATACTCATGTATGAGTTGAGTATGTGCTCACATTGGTTGTCGTCTAAGTGATCTAAGCTAATACTTCCTTCCTTTCATTTTACTTGCAATACTTATCATTTTTGGAAGTTTTATATTATTTACAATATTACTATTTTTAGCAATTATATTCTACTTATTTTATCCTTACTTTATTCCTACTATATATCACCATTAATCATACATCATTCCATTAATTATTTAATATACCCACAAGTCATAACCACTATCTATTTATAATTTTTTTTTAATTTCTACCCCACGTATTACCATCAATCATACATCATTCGTACTTTTACCATACTGATTTGACAACTCTTAAATAGTGTGCCAAAACCCAATAGTGCAACTAAATTGAAACGGAGGTAGTACTAAAACTTGTTAGACTATAGGGTCTCATGTATACTCGTATAAGAAGTAAGTAAAATTAGTATTTTTTTTGTAGTGTAATTAGTTTTTAAAACAACGTAGTTGCATCGACCTAATTAAATAAAAGATTGCTCATAAACTATTCTAAGTTTATAGCATGACAAATTCGTTGGATGATTCTCCAATCAATAAAGAAAGTAAAAGTACATAGTTAAAATAGAACATTGTAATATAAATTCATAAAATTTCATCTCAAACAATTAATAATTTTGATATTAGTATTGAATTATCTGCAAAAACTATAAATTTAGATTTTAAAAGGTAATTAATATATTTGCTTCGAATTTACATTTGATGATCTCACAATATTGTAAACTATTGAATAATACTGCGAAAAATGTATATATTTTTTTGGAACAGAAATAAACGTTGCTAAAAACAATAAAATAAAATTTTCCACGATCGTTTTGCCTACAACATAGTCGTTGCAAAAGATCGTTTATTATGAATTGCAACAACATGTTTTGTTGCTTAAACCTTGGTAACAATTGCAACAACATGAGTTTTTGTAACAGTCAAAGTCGTTGCAAAAAACATCTATTTTTTGCCTCAACAAAAGTCGTTGCTAAAACCTTTAGCTACGGTTGTACCCGCAACAACGTCTTTCGTTGCAAAAAACAGTTTTAGCAACGAAAATTGATTTTTAGCAACGACTTTCTGTGTTGCCAAAAACAACTTTTCTTGTAGTGGGTATGAGACGCCGTCGACCTTCCTTCCCCGGACCCTGACCATAGTGTATCTATGTGCGGGAACACTGGGTATGATGATGATGATGATTGAATAATAAAATATGAACGACAACTACAATTGTTGAATAGTTAGTTCATTTTATTTAATGAAAAAGTGCATCAAAAATATATTTTAGTACAATTTTAGAGTTAAATTAGATTAAACATTTAAGTGAGTTGAATTGTTATCCAACGTAATTATTAGTCTTGTATAATTTTGAATTCCTAAAATAAATGAAAATTTATTTTTGTATGATTCAGATCCCACATTGCTTGATTCAGATCCCACAAACTTACTATCGTCTTATAAATACATCATCATCATCATCATCATCCTACCCAGTATATCCCGCTCATAGAAAACTATGAGCAGGGTCTGGGGAGGGAAGGACGGCGGCAACTCATACCCGTGAAGGAGAGCACGGCCAAAAGGAGTCCCCCAACTCACGTCTTATAAATACATAATCATGTTTAATTTAGTACCAATTCTCTTCTTAAAGTATAAATCTGTCATATTAAAGTACTCAATTTTCATCTTAAAGTACTCAATTTTTATTTTAAGATAGTCAGTTTTCATCTTAAGATAGTCAATTTTCATCTTAAGATAGTCAGTTGATACAGCTGTCATATATCTTCGTCGTCTTCATCATACATCACCATCATTTGATCTTCATCAAGCATCAAATCTGAAAATATTAAGATTATGAATTACACATATAGATCGTTCATCATTAAAACACACGTTTTTTTGTCAAATTCACCTTCAATCTCTTCATGATGTGTTTTCGAAGCTTGTAACCTCATTTCCATGTCAAATTCGTTCATGAAATCCTCTATTGCAGACATTATTTAGTAGTTTCTAGAACTGAATGAATGTATTGCAGAGATTGCGAGGAAGATTGAGAGAAATTTGCGGTTTATACTTTCCTTTTTCACGCTTGGTTGGCGGTTTTGTATATGAAAGTTTTCCTAATTTGATCTAAGTTTAAATAGGGAAGTTTATATATTTTCTGATTTTAGTTGCTGCTGATGTTGGGTTGGGCCTTATCTCATAATGAGACGGTCTCGGCCAAGATCGGCTGGAAATTTGATTGAAAAAAATCCAATTCAAAAATATCCAAAAAATCCGTAAGCTAACCATTTTAACAAGTCTAAGTCACATTTTTGTCCTTTAAATTTACTAGTCTTTACTACATCTAAATTTTTCTTACTTGGATTTGTGTAAACAGAGAAATAAATAAATAAAATAAAATAAAATAAAATAAAAAATTTGAAGGAAAGGTCATAAATGTTAGAAAAGGACCAAGGAGCTGACAAGTCTAGTTGAGGAGTACGCCTGTCAGGCTGTAACTAATGGACTGGGCTGGGCTCTGAATGAAAACGGTGCCGTTGCCATTGTTATGATAGAGGAATCTAATTGTTAACGCTCATTTTTTATTACACAATTGTTGTAAGAGACGGTCTATTTGAAGGATCATCTTTAATTGAACTGACCCATAAAGAAAAATGTAGAGTTTAAGTAGATATTAAGCTTTAATGGACTGGGCCTGAAAGACGTCTTTTAGAAAGACGATCTCTCAGGAGACTAGCTGTTTTTATTAAAGTCGTTTGACTCAGCTTGTATGGACTCATCTGAAGATGAAATGGTCTCATACCAAATAGGGCATGTGGACTAAGTGCACCCTAATATAGTGTGAACCATAGGGATGGCAATTGAGTCCGAATCCGACCCTAGTCCGACTCGATCCGAGGAATATAATCCGATTCGAGTCCGAGGAAAAAGTCATCCGACTCCGACTCCGACTTTACGATCCGAGTCCGAGTTAGAGACGGACCGGAGTTGGACCTCATTAAAAATCCGAGATTCCGACCCGACTCCGACCCTGTAGGACATCCGACTTTGAATTTGACTTTTACACTAATATTTTGTTTCCTTTAAAACTCTAGACATGACTAATTCAAGCTCTCTCTCATAGTAATTGTAGTTTTCGATTTTGAAATACTACTTTGTATTTTTATTTAGATTAATGAATCAAGATACAACAAATAAAATCAAGAAAAATAAAATACGCCAAATCAAAATACAAGAAAGTTTTGTTAAATTGGAGTAGTAGGATTATTTCTCTTATTAAAATTGAATTCAAATTAAAGTACTTTTTTTTTTGTTAAATTGTATTTAAAAAATATATTTTGTTAATTTTTTTATGCTTTAAAATCATTAGTACAATATCAAAACGATACTGTTTAATAATAATCCGACTCTGCATCCGACTCCGTTGGAGATCCGAGAGTCCGAGTCGGGGCAAACTTGGAGTATGCATAGTCCGACTCCGAGTGGAGGTGGACCGAAAACAAAAGTCCGACTATTATCCGGAGCAAAGTCGGAGTATGTATAATCCGAGCCGAGTCCGACCCATTGCCATCCCTAGTGAACCATTCCTACTCTCTTCACTCTCCTCCGTTTTTATTACATACTCCTAAGTAACGAAAAAAAAAACACTTTTTGAAAAAAAAAAGATTAAATTAAATTATTTTATGTTTGTTAATTTTAATTTTTTTTAATTTTTTAACATTTTAAATTTTTTAATTTTAATTTTAATTTTAATATTTTATATTTAATTTTTTTAAATTTTTTTAAATTTTTTATGAGCGAAGTAAAGTGTAAGAGTATAAGAGTAGAGTAGACTAGAGTAGAGTGGAAAGGGATATGGTGAGATTAGGGGCGTTCAATGGGCCGGGCCCCCATTTTGAGCCTTTATCCGGCCCGTTTTTAGAAGGGCTTTGTAAGGTCCGGGACGAAAATGGGTCGGGCCGGAAATGGGCTTTACTTTATGTAAAATGAAGCGGGCTATAAAAGGGCTCAATAAGGGCCTAAAACGGGCCTTTGTAAATAACATAATTAATGTACTCCCTCCTATTCAGCACAATTGTCCCATTTGACTTTTGACACTATTCATTCATCACTCATAATTTGTATTTTACTCTTAATCTATAAGTTAAAACATAGTCATGTGGGATCTTGTTTGATTCGTCTCAATACAACGATTATTAATATCAAATTTTTATAATTTTTAATTAACAATAATTTGAGATATTAAGGGTTAAAATGTTGCCTCGGCATGTGTGAAAAGTCAAATGGGACAATTGTGCTGAATAGGAGGGAGTATAATTTAAATATTATAAATGACAATGTCAATGAAATTATTAATATTTTATTATAAATGATAATTTAATTGTTATAAATTGAAAAATGGGGATTAAAAATATTTTTAGTAGTAAAAATGGGCTGGATTGGGCCGGACCGGGCTTTCAAAGCCCGGCCCATTTAAAGCCCATATTAATTCTAAAGGGCCCTTATCCGACCCGACCCACATTTACTCAAGCCCGGCCCGGCCCGACCCTTATCCAGCTCATTGAACACCCCTAGGTGAGATGTAAGAGTATAAGGATAGAGCGACTCTAATATTAATATTAATATGGACTAAGTTAATACAAGATTTTTTTCATAGATGAGTTACAAATTCGTAGCTGAGATTAGGTTTGGAAAATGGTTTATTTGAAGTTTTGAACCTATGGATATGAGTTCGACTAAATGGTCTTTTATGTTATTTTTTGGGATGCAACTCGCCTTTTCATGAGATCGTTTGATAATTGGAAGGACTTAAACAATTAGCTCTTTAGAATACTTTTAAATTTAAGTTATCATTTTAACACACTATATGTATATGAGCCAACCAATAGAAATTATTTCATTGTGAGACCGTCTCATTTAAAAATTTGAATTTGCAAGAACTTGTAAATATAAAAATGACCCAAAATTCCAGAAATTATAGGATAAAATTTTAATTTTAACCTTAAAGTTATCAATATCTTAATCTTAATGGTATCATTTTTTATTTTTGAAATGGTATCGATTTCAATTCTAAGTAAACCTTAATTAGACCAATTAAAATAAAATATTTTAATTTTTACCTTAAACTAATCAATTTTGACATTAAGCTGATTAAAGTCTTTTTACTAGTTTATAACCTTTAATAAATAAATTATTTTAAAGTCTTTTATTTGAATGTCAAATTGATCAATTCAAACTTTAAAGGGATCAATTAAAAGTTCTCATTTAAATAATTAGTTATAACTTTTAAAAGATATTAAAAAAAAAAATTCAATTTTTATCCAAAAGTGATTGATATTCACAATAAAAAGTGATCAATTTCTACTTACAAGTTTATAACTTTAAATGAATTGATTTTTTCATCTTAAATTTTGATGTTAAAGTGATCATCATATATAAAACGATCAATTAAGTAATTAGTTCTAACTTATAAAAGAAATTAATATTGACCTTAAAGATATCAATTATGACCTTAAATAGGTCAATTACTAATCGGGTATTGAAAAAATATGTAATTGGGCTGATTGAGCTATTAATCTTATAGTGAGATAGTCCCTTGCAAGATTAGCAAATTTTTATTTGCTCGTCCAAGTTTTGTTGATATGGAATCGCTTATTAAACCATGAATTAAAAATAATCATCATTGTATATTGTGTACCCCACTCATAGATTATTATGATTAGGGTATTGGATGAAAAAAAAGACGACAACTCATATTTTATAAAGAAAGATACAGCCAAAAAGTCTCTTTACTCAACAAAATTATGAACTCAGATTTGGATTCTTAATCGACTAGATCAGACCCAATGGAATTAAGTTAAAGTGTGAAGTTTTCAACCTTATAGATTTGAACTCAAATCTATGCCAAAAAACGGGTTCATATTTGGGTTTGACATGCTACTAACGGCCCGTTTGGTTATTGATACTAAATGTTGGTAATGGGAATGATTTATAGTGTAAAATTTCGTATCATTTCCATGGTAATGAAACTTTGATCACAAAAAGAAAAAAAAATTGTTTACAAATTTCCATTACCACCTCTCCCAATGGTAATGCATTGGAATAAATTTTATGAAGAATATGAGATAATTGAACTTGGACAAACATGACAATCAAGGTAATCAAGAAATTTTTCAACCAAAATTATACTAGTTTTTCATTCTCATTACTACCGTTTATTACCACCTACCAAACGGACCGTAATAGTATATTAATAATAAAATGTTGACCCAACATGTACAAGATTACTAAAAATGTGATGTGCCTTTCTCAAAATGATATGTGAAATTGAAAGATATAAAACTGAAAATGAGTATAAATAATCTGATTTAAATTTCAGTTGAATATGATTCAGTTTTTTCAATATTTTCGAGTCAAATGTTACAAGTACAAAAGGATTAACAAATTGCCATCTGGTGAAAAAGGGTTCTTAAATTTCATGCTTAAGATTTAAAACATGGTCATTAGATATTGGTTGAAAAGGGTAATCAAATAATAATGCCCGTTTTTCATGTGAGTAGATATATAGTTTTTTATATTTAATATATCATTGCAAACAAATACACCTGCCTTATGTTTAGAGTTTCAGTATTTTTCATTTTGTTCGGTTGCACTTAATTTAGATCATTTCTAATTTTGGATAATAACCTATTACTTTTTTTAATCTCATTATTACATTTCAACCATCTTTTAATTTCATTCACACAATTCATTCACTCTCTTTATTTGTTACAACTTTCTTAAAAATTATCATCTTTTTCTTTGATACGAATTAAAAAGGACTGATGAATACTATTACTACTCTGTCCTGAAGCAAAAAGAAAACTATTGTTCTATAAGAAAAAGGTAGATAATGGTAATATATGAAGAGAGAGAATAAATTGTGTGGTTGAAATTAAAAGAGATTTAAAATGTATGGATGAGATTAAAATAAAGTGGTGTGTCATAGTGCAAAAATAGAAATGATGCAAATTTGACCAAAATGGAAAATGCTGCAAACTAAATGGGACGGAGGGAGTATATCACATGGAAGCCAATCCTAATATTAGTATATGATTAATCAAACACTTACTTTTATATATAAACTGAATCAGCTCGATTTTCATTTTTTCCAGAATTTTCAATTAGGGGAGGCCAAATTGTCGATATACTAGCTAGGAAGTTATTTATTATTTAAAAACTAGTTAAACTATGAAAATTTGAATCATATAGATTGAAATTAAACTGAATCATAGCAAAAAAAAAAATTAAATTTGAAAAATAGAGTTGAAGCTTCTCTATGATTACCCCTTTTTTTAAAAAAATAAGTGTTTTTGACTTCGTATATTTGCCTTCTAAGTCTCCAAAAAAACTATTAAAAGTAAGATAACAAAAAGTTAAAGATACACACTAAAAAGGATGAATGTGAATTATGAAATATAGATAATACTGACATTATAGTATAAATTAAATTTATTAGTCTACTAAAAAATAATAGTTAAAATTTAGGTTTGATCCATTACCTTAAATTAAAAAAATATATTATCTCTGCCATTGACCTATAATAATTTTTGTTACAATTATGCATTTTTTAAATAATACTCCCTCCTATTTAAAAAGAATGCCCCATTTGACTTTTCACGGATTTTAAGAAAAGTCAAATGGGACTTTTGGGGTAGGAGAGAGAGTGTTATTAGTGGTTTTTAATTGTAGAGATTAAAAATTAATTATTCAACCAATTTTGTGAGTTTTTAATTGTAGAGATTAAAAATTAATTATTCAACCAAAAATTATTCAACTAATTTTCCAGAAAAATCAAACCAAAAAAATAAAATTGCTAGTTTACAATTTTCCAGATCTACAATTTTCCACAAAAATCAAACGCCATTTTCCAGAAAATTTGAACAAAGACGCCATTTTCCAGATGAGTGTTCTTGAGTGTTCTTGAGCAAAGACGTCATTTTTCCAGATAATTTGAACACAGACGCCATTTTCCAGATGAGTGTTCTTGAAGATGAGTGCTCCAGAAAACAAAAGCAAAAAAAATTAGTGGTCTTGAACAAAATATTCCAGAAAATTACCAAACAAAAGCAAAAAAAATTAGTGGTCTTGAACAAAAAAAATTACCAAACAAAAGCAAAAAAAATAAGTGGTCTTGAAGCCGGACCTCTACCGGCCCCGATGTGGCTTCGCCCATGCATTGAATATTAATAAGAGTTTTAATCAAAGTATTCAAATTATAACCTTAACATTAATTTTGTTTTCATGATTCCATTAACAAATGTGATTGTAATTCCCAAGGCCAAGTCCAAAAAGTTACCAACAATAAATGAAGCATCAAAACTTTTCATCAATTAGTTTCAATAGCTATGAATTGGTATAATGAATCTAGAATTGGAATGATTCATTTACCTGACCTACCAAGAATGATTTACATTTTTGAAATTATAACCATTAAAAAAGAACAAGTTGGAACCCCCACGTTTGGCTATGTATCATCAAATGTTGTTGCTTGGCCCATTTCTACTAGAAATAGTGATAGAGTAACCTCTCAAAGCAAACAAGCCACTAATAAAAGATGTTATGCTCATATTAGCTTGCTGCATAATTCATGGCAAAGTCTCCAACAAGATAATGTACTATTTTCAACTCATCAACACCCATCAAACATTTTAGTTATTATGGTTTTATTTTTTTCTAAAAATATTGATAACAAATCAATCCGTCTTGTATGAGACTGTCTCATCACAAGACGAGCTCACATTGTAATACCCCAAATTTAACTTGAAAAGAAATTGATAGATACTCATATCAATAAGGTGTATCTTCTTTTCATGGAAGTTTATTTGCTAAGAATTCTACAGTTAAGCGTGTTTAGTGGGGAGCAATGTTAGGATGGGTGACCTTCTGGGAAGTTTTTCTAGGTGCGCACGAGTGAGGACAAAGTGTGTTGGAAAGACTTGTGTTGGTCTGTTGGGCCAGTCTACAGTCTCTATGAGTAGTCACCGGCGGTCCGACAGGCCGGAGTGTTACACATATAATTAGTCCATTTTTTTAATTGATTACTTTAAGATCTTAAGTGATTGTTTTAAGGTTATAAGTAGTCACTCTAAGACTGTAAAAAGTGATTTAAAATTGCAAGTGATCATTTTGATGTTATAATTGATCAAATTAAGAAAAAAAGTGTATATTGGATCAGCCCAATAGAAATGCTCTCACCGTAAGACCGTCGAATTAGTGATAACAAAATAACTATTTTTTTTAAAAAAAAGTCCCAAAATAGATGTCTTAATGTTGTCTTAAATAATTTACTCCCTTAGCCCTCTAATTTTTTATTTTCTTATTTTTATTATATTTTTTTTAATATTAGCCCTTTAATGTTATTTGTATTAGTATATCCGCTTTATGGAAAGAAATTCAAATAAAGTTTTTGGGTGATATATAAAAGTAAAATATATCTTTGTGAGATTTTATTAGATTTGTTTTAATGTTACTTTATATTGTATGTTTTCATAATTTTTTTAGATTTGTGTCTAGAGATATTGAATTTCAAAAATTGCTTATTAGAAAACAATACAAAAACTAAATTGAAAGATCAAAAGAACAGAGGCAGTTTAAGGTTAATATTGTCAAAGGACCAACTCAATTAAAAGGTTATTTAATGGTCTAAATCCCATAAATCTTATATACACCTTTTTCGACATATTCATTACATCTAAATTACATGAGATTTCGTTGAATGTGGATATAATACAGATTATCCTTAATATATACAAATTTTCAAATGATATGGTTTTACAATAAGATTAGCTCTATTGAGTTGTCTCAATGTACACTTACTATCTTAAAAGTGATTATTTTTAAAGTGATCATTTATAATTTTCAATTGATCACTTTGTATAGTATTTGAGTAATTACTTACTTAGAGTGATCAGTACTTTGCGATATTAAAGTGATGAATTAGAGAAATGAGCTAATAATATATATATTTGTCTCATGGTGAGACAGTCTCATACAAAACTTCTCTTAAACCTGAAAATAAATACTTCTATTACACTTGAGAAAAACTATAGCTTGAGATTAAACTCATCATACTTAATTTGTGATTAAACCTTTCTAATCGGTCAACCAAATTCTAGCAATGGATCATAGATTTATCATTATTTTATAGAAAATTTGATTTCAAATATATGAACTTTGCCTCATTTGCTTTTAAACATTCGAATTTTCGATTAATATTTAGAGGCATGAACTTTGGGGGGTGTCCGCCAAAAAAGATACAACTTACCTGTTACAAAGAGGGTAACTAAAACCGGCTGTATCTTTTTTGGCGGACATCCCCCAAAGTTCATGCCTCTAAATATTAATCAAAAGTTCGAACGTTTAGAAGCAAATGAGGCAAAGTTCATATGTTTGAAATCAAATTTTCCTTATTTTATTCCCATCACCATAAAATAACTAAAAAATAACATGTAATTTACATTTCATAACTATTTTTTTATATAATGTGAGGATTTATATAACTTTCCAATTCAAAGTTGTGGAATATTAACTCAAATAACAAAAAATTAGAAAAAAAAATAGTTGAGTCATAACAAAAATATTGAACCCAAATCCAACAATTTCAACGGGTCGAGTGATTGGTCGCTTCTTAATTATATCCGATTCTGTCAGGTTTTCAATTGTGTTAAAATATGACAGATATACTTGTGACGCTAATATCTGTCATATAGTAGGTTCAACTTAACCCGAATTCAAACCTAATGTTGTAGTCTTGTAGATGTAATATTGTAGTCTACCAGCATTAGTGCATGGTACGTCCATGAGGTAAAGCTTGGGATGTGAGGTTTGGAATACTATAAGGTCAAGGACGACACAAAAATTGAAAAATGTTCCAAAGGCTTTGTGTAATTTCAATAATTATAATATTTTTCTAACAATTTTGTATCTCTAAATACTATATATATTACGTAATTCAATATTAAGGTCCCTAATTTTTTAGGGCCTAATACAGTCGAACATGTTGAATTTGATTAGAATATTCCTTTGACTATAGTTAATTCATGACTATATATGGATTTTGATGGGTCATTCATATGTCATATATATTGTCATGTGAAGCCAAGTAATTAAATAGTAGGATTAGCATATGTACTAAGTAATTAGTAAATTTGTTGTAATTGTTATTATGGTTGGTTGAATCTAATACAACACGGGGGGTGCAAGACCCAATATGGAAGAAGGGCCCACTGCCCAGAAATGCACTAATTTTACATTCATGATATCCTTTTGGTGAACCTCAAGCTTCTTCATAGCCTACAACCATCATAACACTTCCTCTTCTCCCCTCCCTTCCTCACCCAATTCCCATAAACAATGTGTGAAAAGGGGTTTTTTTTAGCTCATAAGTTATTTAATTAGACGGTCTCTATTTCTAATAGGCTGACCCATGTATAGTTAATGTGTTAATTATATTATTACTATTTTTAAGTGTTCAATTATAGAAATAGGCTAATCATAAAGGTTCGTCTCATGTTGAGATGGTGTCATACAAGACGAACTGTTTTTGAATAGTTTTGGAGGTAAAGCTGATCGCTTTCCTTTGGTACTCTCTTTTAAGATGGCACAAGTATGGATTGTTCGTCACCTTTTCCTTACCCAGACCCTGTCTTCGAGTGAGATATTATGATTGATGATAAATGATATGTTTGAATATTTGAGAAACTGTGTCAAGACTTAAAAATGATACGAATGATGTAAAATTGTATAAAATAATTGGATATTGTGCTATTATTTATTTTGTTTATGTCTCTAAGACAACTATATATATAATAATGTGACTAAATATCTTTGGTTTTTTCCTCGTATTTGTATGGTTGTAGATGACATTTCTAATTAATTTAGGGTCATTTAATACATTAATGTTATTACAAAAGCATCCGTCTAACCTTAAACACGTCCTAGAAGAAGGGGTGAGCAAAATCGAATATCTGAAAACTGATATATCTGATATCCGATTCGATCCGACTCGGATATTCGTTATCCGGTATCCGACAATAATATTCGAATCGGATATTCGAGATATCCGATATCCGACGTCTATGAGAAAAAGTTGAAAATTTCCAGTCGGATATTCGAAATATCCGATATCCGATATCCGAATTTAGTCCAAACAATTTATTTATAAAAATATAATTTTATTCTTATGAATAACGGATATCCGAAACTACTTATAATATGCGGATATCCGATATCCGACAATTGAAAAAATGTCGGATATTTTGATATTCAAATCTACAAATATTAATACCCGAATTTTCGAATCAGATATTTGATTCGAATTGTAACTTCGAATCGAATATCTTAAAAACCGAATCGAATATCAGATCGAATCATCGGATAATCAGATCTTGCTCAGCCCTACCTAGAAGCAACCACTTGACATTAAAGTAGTGCTATATACTCCCTCCGTAAATAAGATATTGCATCATTAGAATTTTGCAAAAAATCTAGAAAAGTAATCACCATATAAATTAGGTAGATGATATTTAATTTTTTTGAAATATATATATAAATATATATATATATAATATATATATATATATATATATATATATATATATATATATATATATATATATATATATATATATATATATATATATATATATATATATATATATATATATATATAATATATATATATATATATATATATATATATATATATATATATATATATATATATATATATTCTTTCTATTCTTTTTGAAAATTTTAAAATGTTATTCTCATTTAGAATCATTATATTTTAATATTAAATAGAATTCAAGGGAATTATTACACTTACTCTCTCATCTAAAAAAATTAGTTTTACATTTTAATATTCAATGTATTCTTTATTAACGCAATGAAATTTAATGAGATATTATTACATTTACACATTAATCAATAGAATCTTTATTTTGCATATTATATTACTCAATTTTTATAGTATTTGTTGTGCATTTATTGTTTATCTTGATTCCTTCCCATATTTCAAATGGGAAGATCAAAAAAGAGTGGATGGAGTATAAGATACAATTGTGGAACATTTGTTAGTCAACATAATAGTACACTAATGAATACTAATTTTAATTTTAAAAAGTTCAATTGTTGATTAGGTTGGGTTGAGTTTTAGAAACGGAATAAAAAAAATTGAATATCCAAATACACAAATTAAGAGAAGCTTTGATATTGTTTCCCTTTTTTGGTTATATAAGATAGACTGTGGAAAAAGAATTTTATGGGGGAAAAAGAATTATTATGGGTGAATTCAAACATAGAAACTTTCGCATAAATTTTGTGTTTGCTCTCCAACTTCTTTTATTTTACTTGTTTTTAAAAGAGATTTTCACTAATTCTTGTGAGAGACGGTCTCATCTCTAATTGGATTGTCCCATTAAGAAAAATATAGAAAAAAACAATAAGTTGTAATGAATTGGGCCTGACAAACGTCTCTTAAAAAGACGGTCTCTTAGGAAACTAGTTTAAAGACTTTTGCCTAAGCCAACAAAATTTGATGATATATAACATCATCGTAACTAAACAAGTAACGGCAGGGTCCAAAGTAAAGTTAATGAACCGACAAAATAAAAGTAAACATCAAATTTCCAAAAAAAAAAAAAAAAAAAGTAAAGATGAAAATAATTATAGATGCCCAAAAACATAGTTTAGTAAAATGAGCATGAATAGAAGAATGGTACCCAATAGAATGAGCAAGTACCAGGTGTGTGGAACTCAGACAAAGCTTCTTCTAACATCTAATCACGCCATATTTTTTACGGAAAGAGACTTTTAGGTTTAACCACAAACTTGTCTACCATTTTTATTCTTTTCTTTCCCTTAATATAATATATTTTAAATATTTTGCTATCCAACTAGGAGCCGGAATGGTCAGATATTTTTATGAGACACTTATATATTTATGTAAAATACATATTGATGTATTTGAGAAGAACATTTGAAAGCTAAGGGAGTACTTAATTATGACTTTTTCTTACACATTTGCTCGTTGTAATATATAAAATGAATGTAAATGATAAATAGCGTCAATTACCGTAATATAGCAATGCAAGTATTTTTAAAACAAATGAAGTATGTGATACAAGCATAGTCTTGGTTATCAGTCCAGTATTCCTGCACTAAAGTTAGGTGCAAGGAGGAAAGGTAGCAGACAAATCATACTCATAGCCCCTCCAACGAGAGAGTAGAAGAGTCTATTAAGCCGTGACAATTCGTCACATAATCTCACCGTGCATGGTACTTGTGGTATTGAACTCATAATAAAGCGAGCTTATCAAAGAGAAAACTAAGTGACACCAAAACCGCATAAAAGATGTTATACATAATACTACTGCTACATATGTTTCATTATACTTATTATTGATAGTTATATTCTTCTACACAATATGTCACAAAATCGAATTCGAATATTTCAGAACAGAACAAATATTTTGTAAGAGTATAATGTTGGAGAGAATAATGATGGTATGTCCCAAATAAAAGTAGCTTGTGATTCACACTTAGAACACTAATCTAACATAAAAGAGATGTTGAGAAGATAAAATAGTAGGAGTGTAGTCCAAGATGAGTTATTATTGTTTAAACTTGTCATTAATTTAGATAATGCCAAAAAGAGGTTACATCATTAATTGATTTTCCTCTCTACCAACCTCCAATATAAAAGTCTCAACTTTCAACCATTTAATATTTTATTTTTAATTTTTTTTTGATTTTTAGTTCATTAATTACAATTAATTAAGAGATTAATAAAGTGTAATATGTTAATTAATAGAGTTAGGAGAAATGTCAATATCAACTTGTTAAAATGCCTTGAGATCCTTTGTGGGACCCAAACCAGATCTAACTTTTCCTGCTTACGCTAAGGTCGTATTCTTATTTTCCTTTTTTTAATTTAGACTTTTGGAATTATTAACTTAAATTATTTATAATCATTATTTGGCGTTTTTCTTATGTTTTTTTTAGACTTTCGCGTTTCTACCACTTTGGACGTTGGACTCATATTGATAATAATTCTCATAATAAGTTTGTAGTCGTGTTAATTTTTAAGAAGTAGGAATAATTTAATGTTTAGCATAGGAATAAAGAGCTTAGTTATATTCATTTATTGGGTAGTTTATTCAGGGTCGACCCTAAGGATGGCAAGAGGGGCCGTTGCCTAAGACCCTAAACAAAAAAGCAAAATTATTGGGTGTAGAAGGTTCATATATGTTATAAATTGTAAAGAAATTTGACCCCAATGCGCTATTTTTCCCAGGCCACAAAATATCTAGGATCGACTCTGAGTTTATTCACGTAAGGTGACGTTGAAGATTATTTTAATTAATTGTTAAATATGCTTTTGATATAATTTAGTAAAAGTATGGAATCTTAATATTACACTAAAAATATGAATTAGTGACATTTTTTAATACCACTAAATTCAATTTCGCTAAAAGTTAAATTTTTTTTGGTTTGCTTAGAGTAAAAAGTTTTGTATAGATTTGATAATGGATATACACTATTTTACTGTGTATCAATCAAATAATAACAAGTAATTTTTAATATTGTTATAAATAAAATATTTACCATTCATTTTAATACATTTTAAGACATGGCACACTAAATAACGTGGAATAAATCGACACATGACTTACTGATCATGCTTATAGATTCAATGCGTTGTGTCTTACACTAATTAATAGACGTACAATAGTTATTATTAGGGATGGACACGGGTCTTGGACCCTAAGGGTCTAGACCCGACCCGACCCTAATTTTGAGGGTATGGGTCCACTTTTTATTGGACCTTATGGATCCGGGTCGAATCTGGGTCCATGACCTTAGGGTCCGGGACTCCGGGTTCGGGTCCGGGTCTTCACATCTGAGACCCAGATTCGACCCAGATCCGACCCATGGACCCATTTACATGTTTTTTTAAAAAATTATTTATTAGGCATTATGTGTATTTAATTGCTTGATTTGAATTTTGTTATATTTTTTAACATTGCGTTATTTTGAACTTTAGCGGTTCATGTAGTTTAAAAATTTGGTCGTTGTATCAATAATTTAAAAATTATAGACTTGATAAATATTTCGTTATAAGAATTTGAATGTTGAAAAACTTCCTATGTTTCGCTCAATTAGTATAAAGTACTTGAGGATCCTCGTTAGTCGAAAATGTTTAAATAATTTTATGCAAATGGTCGAAAAGTGCACTTCATAATATATTTTTAAAAAAATTTTTGGAAAAAAAATAAAATTGTGTTGGACCCAGATCCAGACCCTAGACCCTTTAGACCCTAAGGGTCTGGGTCCGGGTCCAATATTTTTAGACCCTATGGATCCGGGTCCGGGTCTGGGTCCAATAAAAAAATTAGGGTCTGGATCTGGGTCTTGCTGGACCCGACCCAGATCCGACCCATGCCCATCCCTAGTTATTATACTATATTCTATATAGAAAGATAGATTCGCGCTTAAGATGCTGATAAGTACTCCCTCCGTTCCTTTTTGTTTTTCCACCTTACTAAAACGGGCAGTTCCATATGTTTTTCCACTTTAGAATACTTTCCATTTTTGGAAAGTTTCTATCCCACTTTTACCCCTTTAAACTCATTTTTCTTACTTCACACTACTATTTAATTATTTTCTCTCTCATACTTCCAATACAATCATTACATTACACTATTATTTAATTATTTTTTTCTCTCATACTTCCAATATAATCATTACTTCTCACTACTATATAATTAAAATAATACCCACTATTACCAAAGATTCCATTTTTCTTAATCTTGGTGAAAAACCCAAATAGGAACATCAAAAAGGAACGGAGGGAGTACAATTTATTTAATACTTTAGATGTTGAATTTTAACGACTATGTTTCCAAGATTCCTTAAATATTACTTGGATTAGATTAAGCGTTTTTTAATCATATCATATCATATCATACAATCATATCATATAATACTATAAAAATGTTCGAGAATTACAAGTGTCATCCTTTAAGGAGACACGACAAATTAAATATAATTATTTTAGTATATGATAGTTTATAATATGACAATATTTACCTAAATTAGACTTTAATTATCTTTAAATTTAGAGCTAAATTAGGTATAATAAGCAGTATAATTTATTATAGCAATTCTGTATAACTTACCTAAAATTTAATATATTTAATTAAATGAAAAAGTGATGTATTCAATAAATAATTTTTAAAAAAATCAGTATTTAATTTTACTTTTAAAAAATCATATATTCGATACATTTAATTCTGATAATATATCCTTGCATTAATTTTTAAAATTATCTTTTTACATATTTTATATTCATAATTTCGTGGATTGCATGAGTTTATATACTAGTTCAAGATAATTATAATTGTACTAGTATAGAATCCCGTGCATGCACGATTTTTCGAATACGTTAATATTTTAATGAAATTTTAGATTAATAAAAATATTTTGTTAATAAAGAGTTATAGGTTTTGAAATGCTTTTTTATACACTACATTCTCAGTACGATGACATATTTCACTATCCTTGTTGCATATGAAAATTCTTAGTCATTTACTGCTAGTAACTCTAGAAACAGCGTCGTAAAATTATTGGAACAAACGGCAACTATGATCGTCTAACAATTTAAATGACTGATTTTAGGTCATTTCAGTTTTAAAGAAAAATTGTTGGAAAAAAGTAATACTTCTAACAATTTCTAAAATTGTAGTATATTTTTTTACACAATATAATTCTACAGTGTAAATATCAATTATAATAAAATAAATATAAGTTATTCTGCAGTTAAATTTCTTTGTATTGTAATTTCAGTATTTTATTAGAAAATATATATTTTATCAGACAATATATATTGTTCTTTACAATATTATTTAATAAAGTAACTAAATAATTATGATTTATTACATCTATATTTAATGCATAAGTAAATAAGTTTTATCAAACCCACAAATTTGTAAATATATATAAGTATAAAAATATAAATTAGGAAAATTCCATTAATATCGTCCAATTAAAAAATGACAAATGGCATGCTCTCCATAAAATTGCCTTTTTACTACTATACAACAAAATTAATAGTATTTATGATTCCCAAAGAATGTGTTGTTGCCTTTGTCATTGCATTCTCTCGGATGTTCATTATGTTAAGAATGTATAATAATTCATAGAGGTGTTCAAAATAGACCCGATTATCCGATAGACACTCGACTTTATAACCGAACTTGATTTGACCCGACTTAAAAAAGGATCTATAATTATGTAAAAACCTATGTAAAATTGATATACACTATTTCACTGAAACACGAAACCCGATTTTGAACCGACCCGCAATATCTAACCCGAAATCATCCCGATGGCCCGAATGCATATAGACGGTGCAAAATTGACAATTGTTTAAACATTTTGCGCAATTTCAAAGGTTATGATATTTTACTAACAATTTTGTGTATCATTAAATACTTAACAATTACTGCGTAATTTACTATTAAGGTCTCTAACTTTTTGTGTCATAATGTGGTCAAATATGATGAACATGTTCAGAACCCTAATAATCTTTTTGAAATTGTGAGAACAAAATCATATTTAAGTAGAAATTGATCAATTTAATGTCAAAATTGATCACTTATAGGTCCAAATTGAAATTATTTTTGTTTTAATTGATCAGTTAAGTTTTTCTTTACGTTGAAATTGATACCTTGAAGATCAAAATTGATATCTTTAAGATCAAAATTGATAAATGCCCAAAAAATGAAAAAAACAAAGAAAAATGTGTAATCTTGTTACAAGCATGAATATGCCCGGCCTAAATTGATGATCTCACAATTAGACCGTCTAGCTCGTTCTAGTTTTTGTCATAATTAACTGGATGTAAGATTGACCCAAAAACAAATAACATAAATAAAAATCCTTCTCACCGACCATAATGACCTTAATTACTTAAAAACTTATCCCACTATATATTGTTTTGACAAAGTCTAATTGTAATTTATGAAACAAGTGATACTAGTACATCTTTACTTTCTTTGAAAACGAACATTAGTTAAATTACTAGTACTTTCTTTCATACTTCCTTCGTTTCATAATACTTGTTACATTTAACTTTTTTACGTAATTTAATGTACTATTTTGTTCATTTATATGTCGAATTATATAAATTTAAAAATTATAAAAAGCTTATATTATGAAATATGCGATTAGACGATTCAAACAAAATCCACTTGACTATATTATTACTTATATATTACTCGTAATATATTAAATAAGCTTAAACGATTAATAGTGCCCACAAACAAAATATAGTAAGTATTATGGGACGGAGGAGGTATATTTATACCACATAGGTGTATATTTCTAAATGAGGTGGAATAGTTGTCCACGTAGGACGGTGTGGTCGGCTTGAAGTCATCAATCATAACGACGAAGTGCATCATTTAATCTCCAATTAATTCAGAATTAATAGAGTGGTCTCCACTTATCAATTTCTTCTCATAGCTACTAGCTTGTACTGGGGCGGTAAACAATATTACCCCATATTCATTTGGGTTGATGGGTCGATTTCAACTGGGCCTCAAGATGGATTTATTAGTTACGAGTCGATTTAAAATGAGTAATTCAAGTTATTGATGAGTTTGCACGAATTCAATATAAGTTGAAATTTGAGTTGAGTGTTAATTGAGTTTGATTTTTATCGATCAATAATTAGTTCAGTTACACTGGGCCCATATCTGGTTCGAACCTTGCTTTTTGAGTAAGAGTCCTTTATGGTCAACTAATGATCAGGTTAGTATCAAATTAAGTTTGTAATCAGTTTTTAACTAGATAGATTGCCGTGTCAAGCACATTGTAATCATTTAAATAAAAAATTAGTAATCATAATGAGTAGTTGAGTTATTATATGACTCTTAACTTCTTAAGTGTATTGACACTATAAAATGATTTATTTTAAAACTGTAAAAGTATCAATATTAGATTGAGATATACATATATTAATAATATTACTATATAAAATATAATCATAAAATTATGCACTAAATAATACTTATAAGTAATTACCTAAATTATTAGAAAATAAAAATTAATATAAAAAGGTCATCACTCATCCGGCAAGTCAATGCAATCTGCAGATCTTTCCTCTGGCACGGCACCACGGAAGTTAAAAGTCCTGGGAATGTTAGCTGGGAGAAAATCTGCACTCCAAAGAAGGAAGGGGGCTTGGGTATCAAGAACTTAGATATGTGGAATTTGGCGGCGGTAGGAAAGATCGCTTGGCACATCAGTGTCCTTCACGAGTCCCTATGGGTTAAATGGGTTCACGAGGTGTATACGAAAGGAGGGAACTGGCTGGTTTTTAATGCACCAACAACGGCAAGCTGGGTTATTAAAAAGCTCTGCAAAGTCAAAGACAAGCTGAGGCCATGGATGAACTCCCCAACCTACTCTATCGTGAATATATACAGGGAACTCACAGGTACTGGCGAGAGAGTGAGATGGAACAACATAGTCTGGAGCAGGACAGCCACTCCTAGATGTAGATTCATTGTCTGGTTGGTGTTCCACAATCGGTTGAAAACAAAATACCACCTCAAGCTAGCAGGTGTTGTGGAAGACGATAGTTGTCCCATATGTGGCCTTGAAAGCGAAACGGTGGATCACTTGTTCTTCAACTGCCCCTTCAGTAAGGGATGTTTAGACGTACTAAAGGATCACATCGGTATAACCAGGTAACATGGCGAACTTGATGGAATCCCTCAGAAGGATTCGACAAGCCAGCACAAATAGGAAACAAAAACAGGAAATCCTCTGCAACTTCATATATGCTATCTGGAGTGCAAGGAATGATGCCACTTGGAACCACAGGGTACCTATGGTTCATCAGGTAGTAAATAATGTCTTGAGCACGACCGAAACTAGAATCAAGTATCTGAAATCCCTAAAAACTAGACCAGTGTGATTACTTTTGGTGGGTATGTCTGGTTGTTTTTTGTCTTGTATGCGAAGGTCCTGCTGCAGATCTCCCTCAGAGATATTCCCACGGCTCCTGCTTTATCTCACGCCAGGCTTTCGTCATCGTCTCTGAGCTCATACCAAGAGGCCCATTCTGCTACGCTTTGCTCATATGTATTCTAAGACCTTTTTTTTTGCTTAGATCTATTTCTGTTATCCTATCAGATAGGGCATGTCCTATTGATAGAGTTTGTTTTGTGAATGGTCGTCTCCTGTATAGCCATTTTTTTTGAGATTTCCTGCTCCCCTTCCGTGCACATGAAGAGTGACGCTGTGAAACCCTTCCTAGAAGGTGGGCACTGTGTTCACATTGATGCAATGGTAGGGAGGTGAGCCGGAAATCTTAGGGTCTTGAGACTCTTGTATCCCGTTTTTTGATTGGGTAATACAAAAATCTTTCTTCAAAAAATAAAAAAAATAATATAAAAATAATTTAAATATTCAATGTCTTTTTAAAACCTTAAAATAAGTTTTCAACCTGAAAAACATATTTTTTACAGCTATAATAATTAACATATAACTTTTTAAGTATTTATGTATTATAAACTTATCAAACATAGGTGATAAAATTATCATGTGAAATTTATTTCACCGATATCTTATCATAATTATTAATTATTATTTACTTAAAAAATTACCGTGTAATCTATTTAATTTGTGCAGTTTTTTTTAAACATAGTCATGTAAGTAATATACAGGATTATCTATGAAAACTTTTAAAATTATTTTCTTTTCTTAATTTATTATAAATTTAATTTAATGAAAATTAATCATCTACATGAATCATTAATATGTTATTCGATAATTATCTATATATTGTAATTAAAATATATTACATATTTTAGATGATTGTATTATGGTAAAAATTAGTAAATAAGGTAAAGTTGTAAAATCTCTTGTAACTGCAGTTAAACAAATCTAATTAGAAAGATATTACATGATATGCTAAAAAATATTTTCCTAATAAGAAACTTAAAAGAGCGGAAAAATTATTATTGTAAAGTCGACATGTATCCTAATCGATTCGTCATAATTAGTATATGGTATAGATAGATTGTAGATTCTCTTTTCTAAAGGAAACATAGTTATATGTGATTTTATCGGATACATTAGATTAATTTCTTTTAATAGTTTTTGAGATGAAGACATTTTTGTTAATAAATACTTTTCGTATCAATGCTAGAATAATGTCTAATTTTCAAGTTAGTTTATCTTCGGTTGTTAAAAAAGTATTTTAGATTCGGTGTAAACGATTATTATATAATTCTAGAGTTTTTTAAGTATAATACTACTTGAAGTTCCTAGCCCTCGAAGACCTCTGCTAGTAAGACAAACCTTAAGTCCTTTCCTATATGGGTGAAGTTCCTAGCTAGCCCTAGAGCTTGAATATTGGAGTGACTCAACCATAAGGAAAATTGCAAGCACCTTAGGTCCTGTAGTGCGTGTGGACAACGCTACTTCTAAACACGAAAGAATGATGTATGTGAGGGTCTTAATAGAAATGAATGTTCATGATACATTTCCTGATGAAATATATTTCATTAATGAGCATGAGGAATTAGTTTGTCAAAACTTCGTGCATGATTGAAAGCATATTATGTGGAAAATGTTCATGATACTTGTACTCTTTTAAGGGAAGACTAGAGAAAAATAGTCTATTTTTACCCCCAAGAGGAAAAAAGCCCTACATTAAAAGAAAACAAGTAAAACTTTATATGTTCACAAAATCAATATTTCACATATAATTTGAAAAACAAGTTTACTAAAAATAGTATACTCCCTCCGTTCCTTTTTGATGTTCCTATTTGAATTTTTCACCAAAATTAAGAAAAGTGGTATCTTTGGTGGTAGTGAGTATTATTTTAATTATATAGTAGTGGGAAGTAATGATTTTATTGGAAGTATGAGAGAAAAAATAATTAAATAATAGTGTAATGTAATGATTGTATTGGAAGTATGAGAGAGAAAATAATTAAATAGTAGTGTGAAGTAAGGAAAGTGGGGTTTTAAGGGGTAAAAGTGGGATGAAAACTTTCCAAAAATGGAAAGTATTCTAAAGTGAAAAAACTTATGGAACTGTCCGTTTTAATAAGGTGGAAAAACAAAAAGGAACGGAGAGAGTATCATTCTTTAACACAAATAACTTAGGTCAAATAGTCAACTAAGAAACATTTTGTTAAAACTAGATATTTGATATCACTAAGAATCTAAGATACTCGTTAGGACAAAATCTTATATATTCAAGAAAACAATTTAATAATAGGAAAAATTACCCAGGATAATACGACCTTTCACTGATTTCCCAAGAATAATACGAACTTTCATTTAACCACCAATAATACGAACTTTGACATGCATTTTCCGCTGGCATATATGACCTATTTATAACCAGTAGTACAGTTCTTTTTTTGACCGTTGCTCAGCAGGTTTCATCTCGTATTATTGGTGGTTAATTGAAAGTTCGTACTACTGGTTGAAACCTGCTAAGCAACGGTAAAAAAAAGTCCTGTACTATCGGTTATAAACAGGTCCTGTATGCCAGCGGAAAATTCATGTCAAAGTTCGTATTATTGGTGGTTAATTGAAAGTTCGTATTATTCTTGGAAAATCAGTGAAAGGTCGTATTATTCTGGGTAATTTTTCCTTTAATATTTGATAACTTATATAAACTATTCTAAAAATATATTTTTAACTAATTATTGTTATTATCATTATTAGTATTATTATTTAATAACTTGTAATATTTGAAACTTTTCGCAATCGAGAACAACTTAATTTAATTTATATCGGGAAGTACTAAATTATCTTGATTAACATAAATGATTTAAAAAACGTAATAAGAAATTTAACACAACTGTTATGAATAAGTACTAATATGAAGAAAAAATATAGTAACAATATTTTAACATAAATCATACTTTAACATAACCTAATTTATACTTTAACACGCAATCCATACACTAGTTTAAAGACTAACATAACATATTAACAATATTTCTATAATAAAACACAATTTGATATAATAATACTTATACTTTAACACACAACTTCATAAACTTGTTCAACGCTAAATAATTCAACACCCTAACAATATTATGTGCATAATACATACTACAACAAATTTAGCTTTTTGAGACATTGGATTTAGTGACATTAAAAAAAATGCCACTGATTCATATTTCTAGTGTAATAATTATTGATTTTTATTTTAAGTTTCACCATAAAAGTGATTTAGCGACACTTAATTTGGTCTTTAGTTGCATATGGAATTGTCGCTAAAGTGTCAAATAAATAATAAGTAACGTACTTTTTAATATGCTATGTCGCTAAAAGCTTTAGTAGGACTTTTTAATATGCTGCTAAAGTGTCAAATAAATGTCACTAAATCTTCTATATACACTATAAGAAATTATAAATAGCGACATTTAAATTAAATATTGCTAAATATATCTCACTAAAAACAAATTATGTTGTAGTGACACATAATATATTGGATAATAATATTTCACATAACTTCATAAACATGTTTAAAAATTAATAAGTAACGTACTCTTAATATTATTATCATAAACATACTTAATATAACAATAGGTCAATGGACCCCCTTCCAATGTCATACATTATGGAAAACTTGTACAAACATTTGCTCTTGTACCACCCTTCTATTAAAAGGACATAAAATATGATCCAAGTTATTTTTCCACCCTTGATCGTTTATCTTCCTAAGCAAAGATCTAACATTCTCATCTTTTAATGGAATGTCATTAAGCTTATGTCAAAATAATTATCAACATCATTAGTACTTATTTGCAAATTTTTTGCTTATCAAAGAAAAAAATTTAAAAGTATAGCTCTATTATATATCAATGCAATCAATATGTAACATTTTTGTTTTATTACATAGAAGATACATATATTATACTTTGATGAGCATAGCATACAATACAATATGCTTTTTATCTCTTGTTTATCGAATTGCGTTCAGTTATGTTTAGAGCATTTAAACGATTGCCTTTTACTCACTCCCTTCTTGTGTTCTGTCTCGTTGAATGCACCCTTCTTCACTTATTTCGCCTCTTTTACGACATGTATCAAAATCTTCTGTGACCACTTTTTTACCTAGCTAGTTCAAGGTATCCCCTGTCTTATCCAAGGCACTCCAAAATATCTTTATTGATCATTTCATGGAGTGATCCAAATCTCAACACATCACCCAATATCAGTCTCTATCGGCAAAGCTATGGAGTAAGCAATAAGGTAATCAAAGCCATCTCCAACACTAGGAGAATTGGCACTTGCTTCAACAATCAACTTATCGAGTATTACTATTAACCCACCTAGCTAACCTAATAGTTATTGTGTATATGTTTTATTCAAAGGCCAAATAACAACAATATATGGGATCAAACTAGGTTAATATTAGGTTGTACATGTTAACATACCTCTCATTAGTTGTGATTAAAGGACTCCCAGTATCCCGCATAAGGGTGGGGGGTTTTATTTTTCCTGAAAGATACGAAAAAATTTTACTCATTGCCCCAAGTAGGGAGTAAAGAAAGATGCGCGCAGTCAAAAAACCGCCAACAAATACATGCACCCGATAGAGGTCAAACCCCGTAAATCTTCTGTTTAATATGCAGATGCTCTATTCATAGAGCCACACACATTTTAGTAGATAAAAAATATATATTTTGATGAAATTAGATTAGTGATATTTAAGCTAAGACCACACATTGACTTTGATAAATAAAGAAAGAAAAAAAAAGATATATTTATAGAGTCAACAAGCATATATAATACCAAAAGTAGTAAACAAAAGTGGGGAGTGAGTAGTATAGAAGAAGTTGAGAAGGAAAAAGGTGACGTCAAAAAATGGGGACAAGCAACTACAAAACAAGCCATGCGCATAACAACATGGTCCTCATTCCTTTTTTCTCTTCCTTTTTATACGAATACTCTCCTCTCTCTCCCTTTTGTCTCCCCTTTCTTTCTTTCTTTCTTTCTTTCTCCATTCTCATTCCCATTTCTTCTTCGTGTGTGTGTTTTTCTAGCGGATCGATCACTAACGAATTAAGCCAGGTACTCCTTCCATAAACTAACTCTACAACAATGCAATATTGATACACTTCGTCTTGTATGAGACTGTCTCGTCTCATTGCTCATATGATTAGTCAATTTTCTGATTGGATCGTTTATAAATTATAAGTGATCATTTTTGATACATTAAATATATACATGGATCAGTTCAATAAAAATGGTCTTATCGTGAGACGGTCTTATTTGATAATATGTGATATTGGTGTGTTTAAGGGTTTAGGATTCTCTCTATTACTTTTCTCTATTATTCAGGTTAAGATTTTGATATCTATTTTAATATAATAAATAAAATTTTAAAATTCCTTCTATTTTATTCCTCTATCAAGTAATTATAAGTTTATAACCATTAGGTTGCGTAATGAACTATTCTTTATATTTACGGTCTAATTGGTTAGTGATATTAAGTGGTGATAATAAGATTGATTTATTGTGTAAAATTTCATTAAAAGTTCTATATCATTCCCATGATAATGAAACTTTGATCACTTTAAAGTTTTTTTTTTTACAAATTTCCACTACCAAGTACCACCTTATAATACCACATCTCCCAATGATAATACATTGAAATGAATTTTACGAAAAAAAAAGATATGATTGGAGTTTGATAAGCATGATCGTCAAGGTAGCCAAGAGAACTAAAATTACACTAATTTTTCATTTTTATTATCACCGTTTATTACCACCTACTAAACAGACAGTTAAAATAATAGAGAGGATCCTAACTGGTTTAAGGGTAGGGTTGTGTGTGGTTGCTCGTAGGAGGATAGCTGTGTATTTTTGATCAGTTATTGTCGGGATGTTCTCGACAGTTAAAGAGTGATCAGATCAATCCCAGACTACGAGAAGTGCTCTTTTTACTGCGGTTGATCCTTTAATTAAATCTATAATAATGTAAATATACGAAGCTAGCTTTCTAGTTTTGTGTTTCTTGGGAACGCATGCTTGCTTACACTACTCTTACATCACTCCTTTTTTGTTTTCTTAATTCAAGCGGGACCTTTTCTTTTATACTTCGTGCGTTCTAAATTAGTTGTAACATTAGAAAAATAATATTATTTTTCTTACTCTTAATTTCTGATTATTTTTTAATCTATAGATTAAACCATTTATTCAAATGAGATCTTTTCAATTCATCTCATTTCAAAAAAATTTTAATTTTAAATTTTTATAATTTTTTTATTTTAAATAATTAGAATATTAAGAATTGAATTAGTGTATTGGACTGTTTAAAATAGTTAATGTTGCAAGTAAATTGAAACGTAAAAAGTATGTTTAAAATTATCGATTAGTTTGAAGTGCAAAGGGTACGAGACTTTGGAGTGAAAGACCCCATAATACTACTAACAATTCTCCTTAATGTACAAATACTTTTCTTTTTTAATTTAAACCAATAGAAAATCCATAGAGACTTGATAGATCAAATAAATTTGCCCTTCCATATAGAAAAAACTAAGTATGCTCCAAAAAATTCTATAAACAATAATACGTTTTGTTTTATAAAATATAACGCATTTCACCATGAAGCTATTATTGCTCTAATTGATCGAAATTCTTTTCATTACCCTTAAACTTTTTAAGATGAACATGTGTCTTTTCAAACGCGTTGTATGTTATTCAGTCCGCGCATTTATTCTTGACCTCTATTTGAAGGGGGCACAGGCGTGATATGTTCACTATCCTCCTCTCCAGACCTAACTTATGCGGGATATTGGGTTGATATGTCTAAGTACTCTATGTTAATCTAAACAGTTACATTTTTCATCTATCAAATAGAGGTGGAGCAAAGATTTTAAAAGCCCTACATTAAACTGGGACCCTTCATTATATTAAAAGATAAAAAGTTTTTTACTTCAAGAAAAATAATCATTAAAAAATGTATCGTAACATTATGAAGTATTATAAAAAAAGTTTACAAACAAATCTCTTAAAAAGTGTTGCTCAGAACCGAGCTGAATAACACCGTTCAATATTTAGACCCCTTATTTCTAAGAGCCCTAAGCGATCGACTACCTCGAATGCCCTAAGAACCGACACTGCCAACAAGCATGCTAGTTTCGCGATTTAATAATATTTAAATAAAACAAATAGTTTTATATACATATAATTGTTTATTAATTAATTAGTTAGCATTTAGTCATCCTATGAATTAAGTATGGTGAAATGTAATGAGAACGGCGTTTGTTTGTAACATCATTTCAAGCATTGTCCCAACACAAGACAATATGATTAACACATACTCTTTGGCTGTCCCGTTTTCCATCTTCTTCTCCATTTCCCGTTTATTTATTACCTCTTTCTCATTATCTTCCCTCCTTCATACTTCATCATTCCCTTTTTCCTTTTTTTAACATATCTTCAATCAAATTAATCCATCTAATTAGTTTACATTCTAGCCTTCTAGTACCTAGCTAGGAGCTACTAAAACATTATTAATTAATTAATTAATTAATTAATTTTACTTTTCTTTTGTTTTATGTCTAACTTCATGCTAATAACACGCTTTTCATTTTTATTTTTACATATTACTTTATTATATGTATCATTATTATATATAGCTTTGTTGTTCTTACTCTTTGTGTTAGAGTAAATATAATATATTTTGGAGTCTTAGTTATCAGGTTAAACCTTTATTTAAGTTGGTACTTTGACATGGTATCAGAGCCAGCGTGATAAGCGTTCAACGATTCGAATCTCAATCATCTATCATTTATACAGCCCCCAATATGAGAAGGACATGTGTTGTATTCTCACTTTTAGTCTAATGGGCTCTGATACCATGTCAATAAATTATTTACTAAAAGCTAAAGCTGATAGTAAAGACCCTATATTATATTACTCCCTCCGTTTCAGTTTACTTGTCCCATTTCTTTTTTTGGTAATTCCTCATTACTTGTCTCATTTCCTTTTTTAGATATCCTTTTTTTACCTAAATACCCCCACTTTTCCAATTACCAATACTCCACTACCACC
Source organism: Amaranthus palmeri (assembly GCA_019776075.1). Taxonomy (NCBI): domain Eukaryota; kingdom Viridiplantae; phylum Streptophyta; class Magnoliopsida; order Caryophyllales; family Amaranthaceae; genus Amaranthus; species Amaranthus palmeri. The sequence goes on from JAAKBH010000008.1 coordinate 2,756,135, forward strand.
TTTACAATTAATTTAATCAATTAAAATACCCAACTATCACATTTTCCAATGGATCCCACTACTACCTTAATATCCGTGTTTGGTCAAATGGGACAAGTAAACTGGACCGGAGGAAGTATATACTTTTAACATTTTAGTTCATTTCAAAATATCAGTGTCAGATCTTTAATTTTCAAATGTCAAATCAGACACTTAGACATGTACGTTTATTTTACGCGGAGTAACATACATAAAATAATAAATACATATATATAATAATAGGAGGAAACTTTTGACATAAGAATAGGGGAAGACAGTGAAGGATACATGCTTACCACCAAATGGGATTATGATTAATCCCTGAAAACACTTGTCACCCTTTCTATTAGTAGGGTTCATCATTCCTTCTTCTAGACTTCATTTTTGTCAATTTCTTCTTTGCAATCACTCCTTTATTTATTTCTCTCATTAATTACCATTTAAAAATGATTATGTATTCCAATATATAATTGTGATTAGGTTTTGTGAAATTTTATGCAGAAAATCATTAAGCAAAACTTTTGTACCCAAATATAATGGAGTCCATGGAATCATGTGTACCACCTGGATTTCGATTCCATCCAACTGATGAAGAACTTGTGGGCTATTATCTCAAGAAAAAAATTGCATCTCAAAAGATTGATCTTGATGTCATTCGTGACATTGATTTGTATAGGATTGAGCCTTGGGATCTTCAAGGTAATTCACATTTTTTGTTAGAGTATATAACATATTCTGGGCCTCAACCATCAGCTTAAGTTTTTGGTTGAGTTGGTTCCTTAACATGGTATCAGAAGCCAACGTGACGAGAGGTCACGGGTATGAATCTCAACCACTCCTTTTTTAAAGTGGAATATTAAGCGCTATGTATGAGGAGGGCATGTGCTGTATCCACACTTCTAGCCTAATGTGCTCTCGTGTGAGGGGGATATAGCATATCTTGGGGCCTTAACCATCAGCTTAAACTTTTGGTTGAGTTGGTTCCTTGACATATCCATCATTATTTTTTCTATTCTTCCTCATATTACACTTAATCAAAAGTTTTAACTGATGGTTGAGAATACTGATCTCTAAATGCCTTCACACGAAAACCTTTTGGGCAAGCTAGATGTCTGGATGCAATGCATAGCATCCTGATATCTAACGCTTAATGTTCAATTTCTCATGTTCTATCAGAAATAACTCAACTAAAAGTTTAAGTTAATATATATTATGAGATGGCTTAGTCCATCATTTTCTTAAGCTTTTGACGAAGGCTTTAAGGATTATGATTCCTAATTAATTAATAGATAATAAAATTATTAATTCTTGTATAGTTCTTGGTTTAAACTAAAATGATAATGAATGATCTACTAATAGAGTATATATATAGCATTTTTAAGGCTCAACCAAAAACTTAAGCTGAATCGTTAATTTGAGATTCATATCCATCTTGAAAATTAAGGTGTTCTAACAATGCAATGATCTTGAGATTCATATACCAAGTTGGTGCAATTCTTAAAAACATTGATAAATACAAAAATATCTATTTAATTAATATACTTGACGGGCTATTCCTCCTTATATCAATTCATTTTAGAATAGAATCTTATCAGATTTGTATGCAGTCAACTTTCCTTTAATGCAAGTTTTATTGTGTACAAGTCCAATAACAAATTTATGATATGAGAGTGCAGATAGATGTCGGATCGGGTACGAGGAGCAAAATGAATGGTATTTCTTCAGTCACAAGGATAAAAAGTACCCGACAGGAACAAGGACAAATAGGGCCACAATGGCAGGGTTTTGGAAGGCAACAGGAAGAGATAAAGCTGTGTTTGATAAGAATAAACTGATTGGTATGAGAAAAACCCTAGTTTTTTACAAAGGTAGAGCTCCTAATGGACAAAAAAGTGATTGGATTATGCATGAATATCGACTTGAATCTGATGAAAATGGACCTCCTCAGGTTTGTCCAATTCTCTAATTTACATTTTGTTTTTTCGCAAATAAAAAATTATTTTCATTCATCAGAAAAAACAATATACAATTAAAACGATTGGATCTCAGCCTAACTTGTGTGCACTAGTATGAAAGAACGGTCCACCTTTGAGGAGGGTTTCCACTTTCCACACCCTACTCTTCATATGCATACAAGAAACATAGATCTTTTTTGTTTACATTAATTATTATCTATCTCGTCATCCCTTATTTCCATGCACTTCTAATTGAACTATCGGTTATTAATCACATATGAGTTATCCCATATAAAGAAAGAGAAATTTTAAGCATAACTTCTACTACTACTAATTAGTTTTACAGAAAATCTTAGTCAATAACGGTTATTTGTAAATAACTATAAAAAGAGAAAAAAAAAACTAATAAAAATATTCAAGAATAAAAAGAAAAACACAATTATGAAAATGATGGACCTATGACATAGTGTCACATACCCGTGATTTACAATTGATGTAAATCACGGTAATTTATCTAGCTAGTGAAGCTCTTAGTTTTAATAGTGAATCTTTTTTAGGCTTATAAATTAAATGAGTTATCTATTCTCCAATCATATTTAACTTTTCGTTCTTTTTGAGTTTACTCTAATACGAAACTAATCGATATATGTACATATTCTTTATTATTTTTACCACTCCTTTTCCTTTAATATTAATGGACTATATATAAAAAAGTATTTTAATTATTTCTCTCATCCATCATAACCTTTTTGTTTTCTATTTTATGTTTTTTTTTATCTTGTCAAAATATGATCCTCATAATTAAAAGTTCAAATGATAATTGATGTCCACACATATTGTTTCATCACAGATATGTATCTTGTTCAAATTCTACTTGATTGCTCTTAATTTTTGTGCCAAATCAATTAATTGGAAGAAAATAATTAATATCTAGTATAATTGAATAAAATTTCGCCCTACCGTAATCCAAGTGTGATGATTGCTTTATGTAATCCTTTGTTTCCTTTATTTCTCCATTTTAGGATTTTTAAGAAATTTATAATTATATATTTTTTATAATTTTTTATGAGATGTATTCAGATATATTGAGATTTTAAATTTAATTTATAGGTATTCTAAAGGTGCAAACTTTCTTGTCTCCCTCCTAAGCACATTGGTTCTAGTTAGATTAGATAGTATTCACAACATAAGTCAAAAAGGAAGAGGATGAGAATAATAGGTCTTATTAAGTATTAGACGTAATAAATAGGGTTGAATCTAAAATATTAATAAAGAATGTGCCAAATATTATTTTTCTACAAATTGAACCATCTCCTTTGTTATTCATGTATTATGTATTACACAATTTAATATCAATATTAATATTTTTAATCAAATAAATCGAGTTATAGACCACACAGACCTAAGCCTAGATTTCACACGAACAATAAAGTCATTACCTATAAAATCAATTTACATTTATATTCTCTTACAAAACACCAAGTCATTCCTTCAATCAGGCATTATCTTAGTTAAAGAATGTAAGATTTTCTTCAGGTTTTAAGTTCAATTCTCGATATGATCAATTCCTTTAATTTTCCTCTTTCCTCAGCCTATCTGTCACGTAAAGACAAAACTCAATTCTTATAAGATTAACTAGTGTTGACCACACTTTGACTACTTTAGTTTTTAGTTGTGAAATGAGATGATGGGAAAAGGTAGGAGGACAAATGAAGAGATTTGTAAAGTAAGAAAAACATAAAAAGAAAAGACATAGTCTAAGTAATGCCACTTAGAATAACCCTGAATGGGTGATGGGGACTCCTGAAATTCCTTTACTATTGCATGCTTTATTTTACACAACACACACTATAGACGTGCAAACAAATTTTGCTACAACTTCCTTTCTTGTTTATCTCATCATCATCATTCCTTTATTGGTCCCCTTATCTATCCCTCTAGAAAATAACTACCTATATAAATCGAATATATGAGAGTTTTTTGAATTAAATGAAATTTTTCAAAGGACAGACAAAATATTACTTGTATAACATTCAAGCGTTTCTCTCAACAAACTAACTCAATCAAAATTTTAAGCTAATAGTTAAGACCTTAGGATAAGTTATATATTCTTACATGCACGCCCCCTTATACGAGAGCTTTATGGACTAGAAGTGTGGATGCAGTAAATACTCTCCTTATACCTAGTGCAAAATATTCCACTTGAATTTAAAGGGCGGTTGAGATTTGAACACAGGACCACTTATCACCCTGATTTCTGATACAATGTCAAGGAACCAACTCAACCAAAAGCTTAAGCTTTAGGTTAAGGCGCCAAGATATATTACATACTCTAACAGTCTCGTTTGAGAGTTGGTCCTAATTGCTGTTGACTATCAATGGTTGACTCACGTTGTTGACTTGTTTGACTATCTGATACTATGGTAATCAGCTATTAGAATTGATTGTATGGAAAAAAAGTGTTCAATTGTTAGTTAATAATGTGCAAGTTAAGTGAATGATCATATGATTAGTAACCCATAAAAACTTTTTGTTCTAAGAAAATTGGCCAATATCTTTTGTTTTTGGTTTGATTTAGGAAGAAGGATGGGTAGTTTGCCGAGCATTTAAGAAAAAAACAAGCACACAATCAAAGAATAGAGAGGGATGGGACTCAAGCTTTATGTATGATGAAGCAAGTGGTGTAAGCTCATTGATAGATCCAATACATGACTACATTTCAAGGCAATCCAATTCAAACAATAATTTCTTTCCTAAGAACTTGTTATGCAAACAAGAATTAGAACCCGAATCCTTAGCTAATTTCATGCATTCGCCCTCGATTGATAGTTACCTACAACTCCCTCAACTCGAGAGCCCTTCTCAATTACCCTTACTAAAACGAGTCCCCTCGAGTTCCAACTCTCTAGTCTCCTACATCAACAGCAATAACAGCAACAACAACAGCAATATCGAGAATTACAACATGAATAATGACCTAAATCAAAATAATACGAGGAATTATAATATGAGGATGAAGAATAAGGTGCAAGATTGGAGATCATTGGACAAGTTTGTAGCATCACAATTAAGTCATGATCCAAATTCAATTGAGAATAACAATGATGTACAACATTGTCAAGGGATGGCTTCTAGCTTTAATAATTATGAAGAGAGTAATGCACCAAATGATATTGAAGCATTTTTGCTCTTGCATGGAACCAATGAAATGGATGATCATGAGATCATTGATGGAACCAAGTTAGTAAGTGCATTTTTAAATTCTAGCTCACCTAATTGTGATAATATTGGCATATGTATTTTTGATAAATAATGAGGGTTTTTATTTTGTGATATTTTTTTCATATGAAAAAGTTGGTGGATAATGCATGCATGTGCATGAAATATATAAATATTGTTATGCTTATTGTAAAATTTACTACAATATATATTTTGTGATGGAATGAAGATATCTCTCTCTATTGTATACTTCCCTATTATGTTATAACATTTACATTTGCTACACAATTTACAATATTGTTATTCCCGCATTTCTTCTATCCTTTTCCTCGAGGGACGAGGGGTATAGGTATGATATATGTTTGCTACATCTCCTCTTCTAGATCCTATATATGTGTGGGATACTGAGTTGATAACCATGACTATGTTATAGATCTATCTATTTTAAGTTTTTTTTTTGGAAAACTCATAAGGACAAATATAGTTAGATAAATTAATTTCAAGTTACAAGAACATATTTGTCATTTTTCTGTGACACAATTTATTTAAATTGTTCAATAAATATTATTTAAATTTAAATTCAATAAATATTAAAAAAAATTCTTAATTGATGTAATTAAACCTAAAGGTTAATTATTCAACGATATTTATTTTTTTATTTTAATGTATTTCATATTTGTCGACCTTTATATTCTTTTATAGCATTATTATTATTATTGTTATCATAAATCCAATGCAATCAATCTCAAAAGATAAAAGTAATTTGTGGGTCTAATCATCCAAAGAAATGACAAAATAAAATTAAATGTCAATTTTGATGCAATTTGATTGGTGTGGAGGTGGAAAATAAATTTAGCATATAATATGAATTTAGAAAAAAATATTACTATTTTTTTTTTTAAAAAAAAAAGTGTGGGGTGAAGTAGAAGAAATGGGGTCCATAAGTTGTCTAGCATGCAGTGCACAAATGTGGGTTGTGTTTGGCATGCTTGTCTTTTTCATATGCCCCTTCTTCCCTCCCAGTGGAAGGACCTATCCCAACTTCCCAAGTATGGCCCTAATTTTAATTTTACAATGAAAATTTCCATTATTTTTAAATCATTTCTCATTTTATCTAAATAATGATTGCCTCACTAATGTACCACATTTTCTTGAGTACGGAATATTGTATTTTATTTACTATTTATTTATTATTTATTTGTATGCCTCATTTATTGTGCAAGTGTGATAATATAAAACACAATCATGTTAAACAAGTATTGACTAATATAATGCTCAACCTGTGAAAATGTGGAGTTTAAATTTTTTTTTAATGGCAGGGTCGGCTCTAAGCAAGGGCGTGTCTACGCCCAGGGCTCCTATAAATTTTAGTTTTCAATTAGCATTAAGGTTCGAACTTTTCTATATATGCAATA